>CAJHQP010006639.1:0-37000 GCA_905132765.1 Moricandia arvensis | reverse complement strand
TCGACCTACGACAAAACGGCATCTGTGAATTTTCACCAAACCAAGGGCCATTCCACCATGAATTGCAAAACTCTTGGCGCAAGGCTGACAGTAAACGGTGCTCAAGGAAATCGATCGGGCGAGAACGGAAAATGTGGAAGAAGGGCAGATGACAGAGGCAACGACAATAGTCGTCTCATGGTAGACATCATTCATCGGAGGATCGCAGTACTGCCACGATACCATCTCTTCTATAAAAGCTTATCAACGGAAAGCCAAGACAGTCGCTGGTATCAGTCACCGCCCCAAGACTTCCCAAATGGTTACGATTCACTTTCTGGGAATACAAGACCGTTGGAATAAACAAACCTCACTGTGATCCAATCGTAATCTATGATTGCAAGAGTCCTTGTTGACATGGGTAAGCCCTAATCTTCCGCCGACACACATTCAGAAGGATGAACGTCTATTATATCTGAAGTCACGCCAACGCTAAGACCACTCATGTCTTTTCTGGGCACAATGTCAATGACTCTCAGATTATCAAAATCCCGGTCATGGCCAACAAAGTCAAGAGGATTTCAACTTCGCGGTCATCGACCACCCAGCTATCGGTAACGTAACCATGGGAACGCCTTGGATAAATTCCATGAAGGCAGTTCTGTCAACATATCATCTGGGCATCAGATCCCGACTCCGAAACAAAACCGCAAAAAATCTGGGACGCCAAAAACATTTGAGACTCTACTTCTTAGCCGAACATAAGCTGAGGAAGATCACGACTAGAGGTGTCAATTGGTCCGTCCAGAGCCCAAATGGGCCTAACCAATTGGACCATTTCAGTTTTTGCGGCAGTAATGGACGGTCCATATTGGACAATGGTCCAAAAAGTGTCCATAACGAATAAAAGACCATGTCCATATGGGCATGCCCATGAACACCCAATAGTATTTATCATTGTTTTAATTATTAAAAAATTAAAATTTTGTCTTTAAAACCAGGAAATTACATTTCCCGCCAAAACCAAAAAATTCACGTTTTCCCGCCAAAACTGAGAAAAAAACGTTTTCCCACCAAAACCGGAAAATCACGTTTTCCTGCCAAAACCGAGAGATCATGTTTTCCCGCCAAAACCGCATAAATCACGTAGTTTCCGCCAAAATCAAGAAATAATGTTTCCGCCAAAACCGAGAAATCACGTTTTTTCCGCCAAAACCAAGAAATCACGTTGTTTTCCGCCAAAACCGAGTAATCATGTTTTCCCGCCAAAATTGAGAAATCACGTTTCTCACCAAAATCGAGAAATCACGTTTTTCCGCCAAAACTGAGAAATCGCGTTTCCCGACAAAATCGAGAAATTACGTTTTCCCGCAAAAACTGAGAAATCACTTTTTCCACCAAACCAAGAAATTAAGTTTTCCTGCCAAAAACCCAAAAATGACGTTTTTCCTGCCAAAACCGAGAAATCACTTTTTTCTGCCAAAAACCGAGAAATCACGTTTTCCGGGGCAAAATCGGAGAAATCACTTTTTTCCCGCAAAAACTGAGAAATCACTTTTTCCGCCAAAACGAGAAATTAAGTTTTTCTGCCAAAACCCAAAAATCATGTTTCCTGCCAAAACAGAGAAATGCACATTTTCCGCCAAAACCGAGAAATAACGTTTTTCCGTCAAAAACCGAAAAATAATGTTTTCTCGCCAAAATTGAGAAATCATTTTTCCCGCCAAATCCGAGAAATCACGTTTATACACAAAACTAGGAAATTGGTTTCCCCAAAAAAACAAGAAATTAAGTTTTTCCGCCAAAATCGGAAAATCACATTTTTTTGTAAATCTCGTAAAATATGATTTTTCGATTGAATAATGTGTTTTTCACTAAATTTATAAACTATTGGTCTTTTGTCAAGTGTATGTTTTTAGGAGGCCCATGGATACCCGCTGTCCATTTGGTCTTTACCCAATTGGACCATTGACCATTTGGTCTTTGCTCAATTAGACCATATATTAAATGGCGCGTCCATAGCCCGCCTAAAACAAATTGGACTGGGTTAGCCGATGGACGGCCCGCCATTTGACACCTCTAATCACGACGAATCCATTGTTTGAACTCATCTCGCGGCACAAACTGAAACTACGAGATGGCTTGATCCCCAAAAGGGGTACGTAGGCAACTCATCGCAAGACGAATTCAGCTGTCCCCTTCTCTCCAAGAAAGGGGGAGTCGGGGTACTCCATACACGCATTTCTTTGGTATACTAGCTCCTCATTTAAAAAAAAATGTGCTTCTGTAGATCGATAATTAAACACCACCCGATTAATAAGGAAAACGCGAGTACGACTCCATAAGGTCTAAAATATCTCTTTTATCGCTTTGAAATACTGGGGTCTCACAAATAACCCAACTATCAAACTGATTGGAATTCTTCCAAAAGATCCTTCGGAAAAAAATATAAGTCTTCACGACAACAGACCAAATATCTTTGAAACCCCGCAAAAAACGTTTCCGAAAATAGAAAACACTAGAGGAACCACTTCCAAACGAAAAAATACGTCTCACAAACAACTACGCATATGGCTTGTAGACATATGGTAAAAAACAACTCAATGGAAACACTAAACCCCAGTCTCAACTGAGATCACATAAAACGTATTCTAGGAAAATAAAAGCGAGACTTCTTGAGAAAATATTTGAAAATATAGTTACAAACTTGAAACAAATTACCTAAAAACAGTCCATCCGCGAGTATAAATTAACAAGTGGTAAAGAGCATAAGCTCGTTCTTATAGCGCATTCGTCGATGGCCCCGACGAGTACATCAACCGTTCTCTAAACAAACATTTAGACCTCCTCTCAGAGGATTGGTCCTCATACATCCGACACAAGGATAATAGAGCGCTATAAAAGAAATCCAAAATTTTGGTCACCACTTCCAAACGACTTCAAAATTGTCTTTGGAGAGATGCTTGGTTTCCGATGGCTGCAAGTCATATAAGCCGAGAACTTATCGCAGACTAACCAGGTCGAAAACCCAAATGGGTAACTTAAGCTGGAATAGTCACCGCAAAACCTAAAACAAAAGTAAGCCTAGGTCTTTCCCTAAACCCAACACACTGGTCTCAATCAATCCAAGAAATAGTACCTAACAGATACGAGATCCCAAAACTTATCTCTTCGCTTACATTCGTAGTGTTCATAAAAACCAAAAAAAAAAGTTCTCAAACACTCGCAAACGAACAACGGACGTAACAATTCTTCAAAGAGTTAGAAACGAGATGACGACTCTCGTTCTTCCCTCTACATCCATAATACTACTCATACACCATTTATATGAAACCTATTTCATTAAAAAGGAAACCACAGAGCGGCAGGGATTCAAAGCCACAAACGGCCAGTCCCGGTAAGTTTAGGCGTCAATACTTGGCCAAAGAAAATAACATAAATACAACACAGGGAACACAATCCCTTAAAATACACATACCCTTCACGGATCTAATTCGAAAGTTTCCATACATTGACATCCTGATTCGAGTATCACTAGCTCTCAACGGGTCCACACGATGCTCGACCTCGACATCCCCTCCTGGAGCTGCATGTACAAACTCTTCTGAATCTGGAGAAACGGGAATCGGGGCCCAATGCTCCTGAATCTTCTTCTCTCTTTTAGGATTGTTAACTCTGTTCTGGAATGATCGGCCAAATGTCTCAACATCATCGCCTCTTCGGTCTTGAAGTCGTAATCGCTTCTGTCATGTCCCCGATCCTGGATAGGACCGTCGGGACATGCCATGGTTGAGGAAACGAACCAGTCAGGTCATATTGAACTAAAGACAGGTGTTCCATGGTCAAAAAGGATGGTTAAGGGCATTAGCAGACTAAACCTTAACCAAATACTGAAGGGGATAAGGTAAAAACCAGCTAGACAAGTACTACGGCAGCTCGGTATTAAGTACAGGAAGCTGGATGCAGCTTTACATAGCTCGGGCTAGCTCACAGTGAGTGTGGTCAGCTCCCTGAGCCGTCACTATCTCACTCAGCTGGGCCAACTGGGGGTCAGCTCATATCATCTGGACGGAGTGTTATGGTCTTGAGCAATTGACCAGTCCGGGCCGTGGATGGGTCAGGAGGTCCAGCCATTGGGCCAATGGCTTGGGTAGTCTATGGCTCAGTTAAGGGCCACAAGGATTGGGTTTAGGCCCATCTGGAATCTTCCATAGGATGGTTATAGGCCGAAAGGGTGCATCTGGGAGAAGTTATGGCCGAAAGGATGCAATGGGATCAAAAGGTGCCCATTCACCCACAAAAGGGTGTCTCCTTGGCCTAGGCAGGTACCCCACGCCTTCCTCTATAAATAAAGGACATTGGGAACGAAAATGATCTTCACTTACAGAAAGAAAATACAGAGAGAAAGGAGAGAGATTCGGATTCAAATAATCCAATATCGAGATGCATGTGAAGGCAATATGGAGACTGTTTTGAGAGAGATCATGGGGGAAGTTGAGAAAGACCTTCTGATGGTTTTGATCATTGTTATCAACAATCAAACCTTTCTCCTGAGTCTGGTAACACACTCAAATCACCAGGAAAGAAGGAGAGAGAGCCGGACTTTCACTTTCAAAGGATGATATAGCCTTAAAGGGAGAAGTTCGTGGAAAGACAGTTTTGTGGAACTTCATGGGAAGTGATGCACGATCCATGAATGGATCTTATCATTATGGAAGTGAATGATAAGACTTGATAAATGCGTGGTCATTAGAATCATGGACGTTCCAGGTAATGGATGTTATGGCAAACCATTGCCATAGATCATTGATCGGTAAGATCAGGTTTATGGGTTGGATTGGCCCAAGTACATCCGGATCTTTTCCTTATGCTTTTCAATACTTCTTTCTTCATCTCCTACTCTGTATTTGCGGTGAAACAACCAACAAACCCATGGTCCATGGACGATTGGACGGATTGGTCTGATGGGTCATAGCCATGGGATAGGTTCACTTTGTTCTGTCAAAGGGAATTCAGTGGTTTCATTGTGATTGGATGGGCTATTGGATATGGCCTGGAGTTGTTCCAAGTAGATTAGACCAAGTCCCAATGGATCGGTTACAGAAAGGGGCCCGATTGACCGAAGAATGGATTGGTTGGCTTGGCTTGTGCGGTTGGTAAAGGCCAAATCCATATCTTCTCTTTTTCCTTACTGTTGTATCTTTTTTTCACTATGTTCTAGTTGTGTCTGATGGTTCATACTCAATGGTATTGGACAAAAACTTGGCCGGACCAGGAGCATAGTCCTTGGCCTTTTCCGGACTGGTAAGGTTCGGGTTCAATATGGTCAGCGTGGATTCATTGGATTCTGATCACGGGAATCTCTTAGTGCGGATTTATCATGAATTATCATGAATTTTAATTAGTTTTTTGGAGCAAGTTTGAAAGGGGTCGATTTTGGACCAGTAACATGGGTGGTCCTTTGGATGGTTGGGACCGAGGGGTTTGATCACCATAGAACCAACTGCCCTAGGATGGCCCTGAGGTTTGGCCCTTATTGGTTTGAGTATGGCCCCGAGGTTAAGTGTTGACAGTTGTCTTAAATGGTATCCTGAGTATGGCTGATCAGATATGAGTAAGTTCTCACCAGCTCTAATTCATGTGGGGTGGTTGGTTGATTGAATTAGGAGCTGATGAGCTTTGTAAGTCCCGTGGTTGGACATAGCGTGATTAACGATAAGGCAAAGAGATGCCGGAGGGTGCATGAGCTAAGAAGAGCTGGAAGCATATCCTTAACCATTGAAAACTTATCTATGGTAACTTGGTCAGTGGGGATGGTTGGTTGAATGACAAACTACCAAAGGGAAGGGTTCATGTATATGCAAGTAGGTGGACATGAGCTCAAGGCAACTGGTCGAAGTGTATAAGATCTGGAAAAGGTACATGGAAACTGGAGATAGCTCAGTGTTAGCTCAGCTCAAGTGTACCAGTTAGATGAGCTGGCTTTACTAACTTGACCAGTTGGGCACAGCTCATTCCTAGCTTAGCTCAAGTGTATCAGCTCGATGAGCTGGATGTACTAACTCAGTTATCTGGAATAGTTTGACCGATGAACTACTAAGTTCTGTGGAGGTGGCAAAGTAACGAATTATCATATACATGGATAGATTAGTATCTTGTTAGGATGCTGGTAGAATTGTTTAGGTGAATGGAACCTCGGATCAGTGTCACTGAAACTGTCCAAGGATTGTTCTATAAGCTGAATGGTAGTTAAGTGAACTGACCATGTCTTTAGACAATTGAACTGGACGATTACTTGATTGGATTAGATCAAGGGTTAGATAAGAATATTCCACTGCGTGTAAATAGTAATGATCTAAGCTAGGAAATGACTAAGATGGTCTTTTAGCTAAGATCTAAGATAGCCCATGCCTTTAGTCAAAAATTAGAATTAAGGGCAAAAATCTAGAGGTTCGGTCAGTGTATGGAACGAGCGACGTGACGCTTTGAACGCGGCCTAGTCAGCCGGGTTTGGGTGTTACAGCTTCCCTGCGTGCGCCACAGAGAAACAACGGAACCTCGACACTCGCGATAATCCCCGAAGGATTTATATGCGGGCTGATACTCTCCAAGGTCAGCCGTGAATCGTGTCGAACAATCATTCATGATCAAAGCCATCTCCCTTCGACAAGCTTTACGCTCATGGCGGAGAAGACGTGCTCGCTCCCGCCTAGACTCTTTCTCGAAAAGAAGGCAGGCCTCGACCTCGTCCTTCAAACGAGCATTTTCCTTCTGGGCCATCTCAGATTTGAACTGATCCGTCTTCGCTTCAAGATGGCTCGCCCTAAGGACCTCGTCCATCCCTTGAAGGCCCTGCACAAAAGCATTTTTAGAGGAAAATTTTATAAAAACAAGGCCAAAGTAAAAGAAAAAACTGACCCCCATGAAAAGTTGCGACGCTTCCGCATATTTCGCCGATCTGACAGGTTCCTCGCTGGTCTCAGGCTGCCCCGAAGAAACATTAAGAGAAGCAAGATCTTTATTTTTAAACAAGGCCAAGGTAAAAGAAAAACTGACCCCCATGAAAAGTTGCGATGCTTCCGCATATTTCGCCGATCTGACAGGTTCCTCGCTGGTCTTAGGCTGGCCCCCATGAAGGCTGGCCCTAAATTTCCCTAAGGTCCCGGATTATCTGCGAGAGACAACGACAAGTAATCAAGTAAACTTGGAAAACATTAAAAGATAACAAAACGAATTTAGAAAACAATAGATCTTTATTTTTAATTGTGTACGAGCGCTCCAGAGACAAAATTGTACATGAAGATTGTTTGGAAACGGGATAACAAAGGAATTCGTATAACACAAGCACTAAAATGAGACTAAGTTTGCTAGCTCTACCACATATGTCGAGAGAAACCTGTGTGGCTTCAACTCGCTTAGAAATAGACAAAAAAGACGGAAAAGGTTTGAAGGATTTGGGACTGGACCTTAAGAAAGGCTGCCTACGTACTCCTTTCGAGGATCAAGTCAGACGTAGTTCAATTAAAAGAGTGGACCAAGATATTGAACTGCCACAAAAAAGTCGTCTGGTAATCGATTGCCAATCATAGAAACCGAGCTTGTCGAGAGTAAAGCTTATGGTTTCTAAATGCAATGAGTTGTAGAGTGTAACAAAGATTGAGAAACGTCTGAGTATAACTATTTCCTTCTAGCCACCTAAGTTCTAAGTTCTTAAAAGCTAACAAAGATTTTCTAGGTCCATATATTTGGATCCTTGGGCCTTTAGCTTCAGCTTCCCTTATATATATGCCTTCTAGGTTGGTTCCCCTTTACTTTTCACCCCTATGTCAAGTTTATCGCTTTTCGGTAATATTCCTTTTTCTCCTCGATCTTCATCATTATTGCGGAAACTTGACATTTATTTTTTAATTTTGCGACACTTATCTTCTCATGTGAGCAAAGATATGCCGCCATATCGTTACTCGGGCTCAATCTCATATGAAATCGCAAGTGGGCCTTTAGCCGCATTTTAAGCCTCTTTGGGCCATTTTCGACACGTTTTTACAATTTCTTCGAAAGATCGTTTCTTGATCAACATCGATATAATGAGGAAGTTCACACTTCTCGTATAATTTAGACAACTGTGGTGTTAATTTAACAATTTTCGTTTTATACAATAAACGTGAACTTCATACGGGAAACCGAGTCTTTACAGATTTTGTCGTAAAGCTCCAACGGTAATTCCGTTCGAGGCAAAACGAGGGAAGGAACCGTCGAGGTTCAATGGAAGGCATAAGATACGGTCTATGTCACCTTATGGCGAGTTGGGAGGAGTTGATCCAACTCATCGAGCAGGTGAGTTGGATTACTTGTCTGGTCCGACTCGACGAACGGGCGAGTTGGACTGCTTTCTTGATCCAACTCGCCGAACAGGCAAGTTGGAATGCTTGTTCGGTCAACCTCGACGAACGGGCGAGTTGGACTGCGTGCCTTGTCCAACTCACCAAACGGGCGAGTTGGACGGCTTGCTCGGGTCAACTCGTCGAAAGGGCGAGTTGGACTACATGTTGGTCCATCTCGCCGTTCGTCGAGTTGGACTTCTTGCTCAGTTTTCTCGGTCCAACTTCTCGAACGGGTGAGTTGGACTGCTTGTTTGGTCCAACTCGCCGATTCGGGCGATATGGAATGCTCTTTCGGTCCCGTGATCCATTTCTCTCGAGTCCTTTGCTCGGGAACATCTGTCGAAATTGTGTCGAGAAGCTTTTGTACAGAAACGCAATTTTAGACATTGATTTCCAGATGACCGTCGTTGACCACAACATTCGTTTGTTCTGATCGGACCATCCTATCCGAGAACTTGGCTTATAAATTCTTTCATTCAAATTACACAAAGATTTTGTCCTAGTTTTATACTTCCTTTTAGATAAGAAATATTTCTCGGGAGTTTTCTAGCATTGATTCTATCGTGACCGATCAGTTATCCCCCCAGATCGTTAGAATCGTGAGAATCTAGCAAGCGATTTGGCAGGGTTTGGTAAGTAAGGCGGAATCAATTGTTGAGAAGGTCCGTTTAAAGTGGTCTACTCCGTCTTTCAAGAGCGGAATGCAGGAGGATTGGGGCTGCGCCTTGTTAAGGCTTGCTAGGTACCCTTGTAAAAGGGATCAAGCCTTTTGTAGTTCGTTCCGGAGATAATGTTCTTACTTCCTCTTTTCCAGTGAGACCTTTATGGTTTACATGTGTGTTGTGTAGAGATTATCGGGCATGTTTCTGCCGATGGAATTGTATATTGGACCTTTGTCGTCCTCGAGACTAGCCTCGTTGGCCGTTTACTTTGGCCGAGTGTGGCCGTATTTAAGTGTTCGGGACAGACAGCGTTTGGATTCAGATCCCAGCCACTTCGTGACCTTTTTTTAATGAATTTTGTTTGGCGTTATAAGAGCGCGTTTGTATTTTGTGAATGTAGAGGGAAGAGTATGTGTTGTCATCTCATAATCTAACTCTTGGTGAACTACTATACTCGTGGTCTGTTTTGAGAGTTTTCTGCAGAGTGTAAACCTGCTGGATTTCCGAAGACGTTTGAGTATTAGCCAAGAGACAAATTTTGGGATCTCGTTTCAAGGTGTTTGATACTATGCCTAGATATGTTAGAGACCAGTGTGCTGGGTTTATGGTAAGACCTAGGTCTACTCACGGTTTTAGGGGTGCGATGACTACTTCGGCTTACGTTTCCCGTGTTGCTTTCGACTTGATTCCATCCCACTTTAAAGTCCACGATATTTTCTCGGCTTATACGACTTGTATGGTAGGAATCGAGCACCTCTACAGGGACAATTTTAAATTCTCCCAAAAGTGCTGACCAAATTTTTGGATTTCTTTTATAGTACTATTACCCTTGTGTTGGGTGTTCGAGAGCTATCTCTATGAAATGGCTTAGTCTGTTTAGCACATTGATAGTTTGTTGTAATCAGCAACAAAATTATTGGTAGATATTACCTTCTGGAATCTTCACAAAGGATATGTGTTTAAGAAGGTGTGTATGTTTATAGTCACGGTTGGACTATTTTTAAGGTGAGCACTCCGTTTCGAAAAGTTTTGACAAAAAACTGTTCTTCGAGTGTCAGAGACGTCTCGCTGTGTCGAAGGTTAAGTTTTTTCTTTCTTATGCCGCATTTCGTGCTGGAAATGTTCGCGGGCTTGAAGATGTGTGGCATCGCAAGGGTTTTGTTTTAACTTACGACAAAGAAACGTTTTGTTTTGTTTTGTTTGAGGATGGTCGCAGCCAAAACTGTTGTTCATGTTCGAACGTTAAATTGTTTGATTTGTTAGCGAGGTCATGTTAGTACATAATTATGTATAACCTAAAGCTGGTCACGGATTAGACCATTGTCTGTTCGTGTTAACATTAAGCGTCATGTTAGTTTAGAATTGTCTTAAAGAGGATGCCTGTAAAACCCCCGGACCTTCCTAGACATATGGTCAACCAACGGCCAACAATCAAACAAGAACATGACCGATAGACTGACCAACACCCAGGGTAAGAGATGAAATGAGCCAACCGGCCAGCAAACAATAAAACAAGAACATGACTAACCGTACCCAACACCATGGTCCGGAAGTCATAGAACTTACTCCGCGACCTAGACCAGTTCATCCACTAACTCGTCCCGCTAACTTATGGCTTAAGGCTTTGCAACCCGTACCAAGAGTTAGCGTTTCCGTTAGATCAAGGCCTAAGACTTTTCAACCCGTACCAAGACCTAACATTGTGTTAGAACTGACTTGTCAAATATCAGAGTACTCATAATTCGTATATAAAACAAATACTTTATTGAAAGTAAGAAATATTCATACATTGAATAATTCAAGACTGGGTCCGGCCTAATGCCAAATCGAGTCAACACAACAAAAATCAAAATACCGTTTACAAAAGGCATGAAAATCTACACCGGTGGTCCTAATGTCCAACACCAAGCTATCCGATCATCCTTACTAAAGTGACTGCAAAAAGGACAACCGAGTTGGATGAGTAACCTAATGTTACTCAGTGAGCTGGCGGCCTCTACCCGCGACCTATAAACAATAACCCAGACAACCCAAAATAAGAATCAATCTAGCCCTAGCATGCAAACAAATCTAAGGCTACACAAGCACTCACTAGTTAAACATATATATGCCTGAGTTCAGTACTCATGTAATGTTAGACACTTAGACTATACAAGTATCGTGAACCGGTCGACCTACGATCAGACAAGAACATGATCGGCCAATCAATGATACCGCATAGATTTCAATATCCACCATCCTTCATTAGGAACGCTCAAACAATATAACAGCCAACTTCGGGCCTATACTAACCGACGAGACACCAAGTCTAATCCGGTACCTAACCCAGAATTAGAACTCAATGTTAGAAACATGCAAGACAATCAATCACCAACAAAACACAAACACAATATTAATACTCTAACAAACTACGAGTCGATCTAACCAGCAACACCGTATATCGGTGCTACACTTGCCCTAGGGTTCCATAACCCTTTACTAAACACAACACTCTAACTCGACACTCTAACCTGGGCCCTGGTGACTTCGTCTTCCTCCTCTACATCGGCAATATCTTATCTCCCTACCACAAAGGCTAGTAGAAGGAACTTTCAACCGACCGTGGCCCACAGTCATTCGGGTCACCGTGCGACAGCCCACAGACATTCTTTTCACTGCCGACGTTATACCATCGTGTAACAGTCAGCCTTAGGCCACGACCCCATCTCTCTGAGTCTCCCAATCCAGCGAATAAGGGGTTTCCTTAAACCCGCTGGGTACGAGGTCGAGGAAACACTAATAACCCCTAAACATGCATAGCATGGGATGGTTACGCACATGCTGTCGGAAACACACACTCAACACAACCTTATTCCAGAACCTAGGCTAAGGCTAAAGTTTCAGATCCTAACTAGACTCTCGACTCAGCAACACAAACCAATAGTACCAGTAGTCTGGCCTATATGGCCTAAGACCCTTAGTACTAACATATGATAAACTAAACAACAATATCATAACTAAATAAATCAACCAGTTAGTCGCTCCCTTACCAAGAGCTGGCTAACCTCAATCAAAAAGATTAATTAAACAAGCAAGCATTTAACTAATCTAACATTCAATCAACTCAATCAAACCATTACCCAAATAGTCCGGCCTCCTGCTATGAAACTATCTTTAAAGATAACGGGAACCTGCACTCAACCATATCAACACGCAAGCATAGGAAACATGATGAATCCTAGCCCTACTCCTAGTCATGTTATTAACTCAGTCTTAATTCTATTTCATCTCAGCTTAGACCGTCCTAAACTGAGTCTGGTTCGATAAATAAAATAACCCTAAGGACTCTACCATGAAATAACATGATCATTCTAGTCTATATGCAACTCGATATTCCCTAAGTTCCAAGTGGAACTCAAGCATAACCATAAAACTATTCTAAATTCGAAGTGAAATTCAAACAAACCAACTCACAATGTTTAATGCCGATAAGCAGCTAGTTGATCGGAGAGGACTTGGCCAAACAGAAACTTGACGTCTTGAATGGACTGGAATGGACTGACCTTGACTTGGACAGAACCTTGGCTTAATCATGAATAAACTGACTTGGACTGATCTGGACTCGGACATAACCTTCTTAGCTTCTGGAGAGTCTTTCGGATCTTCCTGGCAAAATAACAATCTTTGAAAATGACTATACTTCTAAAACACCTTACTTCTTTCTCTCTCTCTCTCTCTCTCTCTCTCTCTCTCTCTCTCTCTAAGGAAGTTTTTGCTTTGCCTTAGGTGGAGTGGGATGAGTGAAAGTGAAGGGGCTTGGCTGGTATATATAGAAGTGGCTGGCCAGTGAGGGAGGCCACACGAGCGATTGTGTGTCAGCCCGCATGCGCGGCGACACACGGGCGCACACATGGCTGGTTGCATGGTCATCTCTCATGCATGCTTCCACACCACTTCCACATGTCCAACATCATGCACTGATTGCATGTTAGACGACACCTCGTGCTCCACATGTCGATCAACATGCTTCAGTTGCAGATACGGCGACATCTCGTGCTTGTCACTCTTCATTCTACTGCTTCATGCACGGTGACACCTCGAGCTTCTGTTGACACTCATCTGGTTAAATGTTTGAAATCACGTCCTGATCCCATGCACGGATCATTCGTCGTGCTTCTCGGTCCATTCGTCTGATTTCGGTCATTCCGGCATATTTTCGACCCGCGATCAATCCCTAATATTTTTCCGCTCCCGTTATGATGCACAGAATATTTTTAATAAATCCCTAACTGAATTCTGACTTGATATAAAATATTTCCCGAGCCTCCGGCTTCCCCGAGAAATTCCATAATACCAAAATTAGGTTTTTTGCCCAACTTTGGGTTGTCCCGTCGTGCTTTGATCCCGTTGTGCTTACTTCCCGTCCTGCTGAATTCTCATCCTTCTTACGAATTATTTTGTATACGAAATAATATTTTACTGATACGAAGTTTGCTGAAAACTTCATGCTGAAGAAACGTCGTGCTTCCAAAAACGTGATTCTTCCAAAACGTCCTTCTGATCAATCTAAATCATTGTCTAACATGGTCGAGCATCTTATTCGACTCATGGTTCACTCACTATCAATTATTTGACAACCTCGTATTTCAAAATTTCCCGATCGATCCTTATTGCTCGCGACTCGACCACCAGGTTGATGCTCAAACACTCTTCCAATTTATCAAACCATGTTAAGTTTTATATGACCAAAACTCAACATTCCTAGTCATACTTTGATCCCCAAAAGCTTGGCTCCAAATTCCGACCTTTTCAATCTCGACCATTTTACCCCTTTCGGGAGGGTCACTACATTCTCTCCCCCCTCCCCCCTCTTAATAGAATTCATCCTCGAATTCTTAGATGTCCAAATGCTCAGATTCACGACATGCTCCTCCTTGATGACAATTTCTCCTTAGATTAATTTGTCTTGCGATCTTGGTCATTTGATGTTTTACTTCGTCGGCTCGCATTTGATGTCTTTGTTTGATTGCTTTGGTCTCCATCCAGATTCCTGATTCTGAACTCACTCTATCTTGATACATTCCATAGCATTTCCCTTAGTCTTGAATCCTTTCCTTTCTTTACTTCGTGAGCTTAAGTTGCTAGGGATAATCGAAAGGTTATTCTAGTAATTCTAAGTGAATATATCGAATCTGATCATTTAATCTTGACTAAGAAAGCCATCAATCGATGTCCTTTGCATACCATCGATCGAAAGTCATTCCAAATTTTCATACGAGAGTTGTAGACTCTGAGATTAGCAATAGATAGATATAAATTATATCTTTACTTATTTAATTTGTGTTCTATGATTGAAACCCTTGGCTTATATCCATTATAATTCACTACCTGATAACCCTAGATCTAGTTATTTTTTTAATTGCTTACAATCAACTCATTACTGATTTACTAGTTCTTAATGTGTATTTCTTTCCCTAGCATAACTAAGTTGATTATCAAAAATTTTGTGTGCCCTCTCTCTCTGTGGATTTGATACCTAAGTACTACAGTTGAACCTCTTATTTGAGAGAGTAATCAGTAGCTCTAGGGTAATTTGAGCACATATCACCCGTGGGCTATGAGACCATCTCCTCTTCATCAATTTTACCTCAGGTTGTGACCGAACTGCTTCTTATCTCGTCTCGATTAGAGTTTTTGTTGAAGATTTGCGAAAAAAATAGCAAGGACATGTCTTCTCGTAAAAACTTCGAATCAGTCGTATAAAACTGTGACAGCTAACTTAACACCATAGTTATCTCGACTATACGAACGGTTTTATTATTTTGTGGAACCAATGCTACAGAAACCAACATCTTATGAAAAGCGATTTTTCTGAAAAAATCGTAAAAACGCCTAAGTCACAAAACATCCCGAAAAGGTCTTAAACGCAACAAAAGGCTCACTAACGATCTTAGACGAGAATCAGCCCAATTACAATGATGGTCTACTTATTTTCTGAAAAAATGGAAAAGAAGATAAATGTTAAGTTTTTGGGTAATCATGGAAGATAAGGAATATTTCTTCAGGAAGATAGACTCGAATCAGGGACAGAAAGGAAAGACGATTGACCTAAAGGGCATATATAAGAGAGCCAAGTCAAGGAGCAAGGGGATCCGAAAATTAGGAGAGACTTGTGGTGGATTTTGGGCTTTAGTCGGTCATAAAATATACTCTGCCCATGTTCTGGGATCACCGTCGATTGACACAAAGGGTGAACCGTCGATCAACATTCCTTCATCTCCTCGAAAAGCTTCCTCTCGCAAGGAAGATGAACCACTCTTCAGTAAAACAGACATAACTTCAGATCTAACCATCAGATGGACCTCAATTTGGTGGTATTGGAAAGCTAACTTAATGCTCTAACTTGTTTCCAAAGATCAGCTCAAAAAGGTCTCCATCCATAGCTAAACTTCTGACGCGTCTGTGAAGTTTTGCATCTCAAAAAAGCTCTAAATCACCAATGTTATCCAAAACGTACCTGAACCTGAAAATACTCTAAACAAACTCCAAACACATATAATAAACTCTAAATAGGGCTGATATCCTAGCCTAAAAGTGGTAAATGTCAGGCCCTATCAACTCGCCATACTTAACATTTTGCTTATCCTCAAGCAAAATAAGGGTAAACCTCCGGAAGAGGTTTGAAAACACAGGGACTCACAAAATCTCTAACTTATCATTATCACCTCTACTATGTTGCAACCACATCAAATAAATTCCAATCTTAGAGAATCTTTATATAGCTTATTCTAGTATAGCAACCAAATTCATTCTACCAACAACTTAGAGAATACTAGTCTTACTTACCCCTCTACTAACCTCATTTTCTTGCATAACATAATAGTGCAGACTTTACCCTTAGAGTATTGATCAAAGGACACATGGGCTCACCCCTGCAAATCTGCATACACAGGTATAAAGTCTTCACTGGTCCATTTTCTCTCTCTTTCTCTCTCTCTGAATCTCTTAATTATTATTTATTTTATTATTATATTATTATTATTATTATTATTATTATCATTATTATTAATCTAATGAATCGATGATGCTGATACAATCCATCTTGTTCATCTTTCTTTTTCTTCACAAAGTGTAGGTGAATAATGGGGTCACTGATAAGTCCCCTCGCTTCCACAATGTGTGATCGTTCATTTCTTGAATTAGAATAATGGGGTCACTGTTAATTTAGCTTGACGTTTAGAATTCTGATTAAGTCCGAATGTGATTGTGAACTTGCTCCAAAACAACTCTCAATGCCTTCTTTCTTCAGTTCATAGACTCTTCTCCTTTATCTATCAGAGATAAAGCAACTCTCAACTCTCAATGTATTCTACCAAGTGTTGAAGCGTCGCTCATACCAAGCTTGGAGAGTTAAAAACCTTTTGGAAAAAATGAAGACGAGTATTCCATAATCTTGAGTATTGTTAACACATAAGATAAAAATGAGCAGAGTATAGAGGACAGTCTGATAATTAGAGAATTCAAAGATATGCTAAAGGCGCCAGAAGGATTGTCGACAACTAGAAGTAACATATTCAGTAGGCATCTTGAACTTGGATTCGATGCAATAGCCTAGATATCTCAGCAAGTGGTTCTAATCGAGGAAAGTAGCAGATAAACGATTTGTTTGGAGAAAGCTTTTGTTCGATTTAGTTCATTGCCATGGAGTGTACCCAGGTCAGTGGTAAAGAAGAAGAACTAGAGTTTGCAGTTATGTTTGACTATAGTTAATCAAGAACATGATCATTAGGTTCAAGTATCAAGTTCTAGAATTGAGGAGTGGTTAAGATCAGCCGCAAGTTGCATTTTTGTTTCAGGGACGTTTGATGGACGCTGCACGTTCTATTAGTCAGTAAGTTGGATCCCTTAGTCAGTAAGTTTGAACAAGGAGTTGATGCAGATTTAGAAAAGAGTTCTACTATTACAAAATTGTTGTGTCCAATCTCTGTTATCGAGATTCGAAGTTGTTTGGATCTTCCAGTTACCATCAGAAGTTTGTTCAAGAGTTAGAAACCTTATCAACCCTGAGCTGATCGACTAGAATGGTGTTACCTTGGAATGGAGTAAAAGTATTGATGAAGTAAGAAATCAGTTAGAAGAAGTCTCTATTGCATGGACGTATCTAGGTGAATGATGATGAAAGACGATAAAGTAATCGTCTATGTATCAAAGGAGTAAAAGAAGGATAAGGTAAATTATTGGATGCACGAGTTGGAGTTGGCTGCGTTTTATTGCAGATCAAGTTTTTTGCAATCCGTTTAGTGTGGAGTAAGGATGCAAGTGTTCACTGATTCAAGAAGTCCTACGAAAAGAAAATTTAGTTGATTTTTCTCTAATGAAGGGGATATTTGGTGTCGATATTGAGAAGGAACTCAATAATCATGAAGCTGAATCAGAATGATTAATATGGTTGTCTTATCAAGAGAGAACATGGAGTCTCCAAGATTGAAATAGTAAATAAAGATGGCTTCCTCATTTGTATCCGAGGAACTCAGTTGAAGAAAGAGAACTTAGGGAAAAGATGAAAGGAACTTAATGAAGAGACTTTCAGACAATAATATGAGAACTGTGCCATGTACAATTCAGTAAGAGGAGACATGGGAGAAGGAACCTAACTCCTACCTAAAGTTAAGCATGATGATTAGAAAGGAGATGATAAAAGAACCCCGAGGGAGATTGATGAATGAAAGAAAATGTATGACCATAAGGCAAATGGAAATGCCAAGGTTGTTAAGATATCAGAGGATGTATCAATATAGAAATTCTGGAGACGACGTACAAGAGTACTCAATTGCTGAATAGAGCTTGAATAGACTGACTTGTTGGATCCTTACCAGATTTGGAAATAGGAAACATCAGAGGGATTGAGTTGTTCAGAATATTATGAAGATGGTCTCAGATAGATTAAAGGTGTATAGAAGCTTAAGGGAATTTATTTTGGGAATGGGTGAGTTTGTGTATTTGAGAGTAGCACCATTGGTTTGGATCATGTTAGCGTGATTGATCGTGCATGTTCTTGTTTGATTGTTGCACGGTCAATCAAGTTGAGATTGACTAGACCCAAGATGTTACCTCCAGTATGGCACATTACCTAACGTTCCACATTTGCATGTTGTTGATATGCGAGGAAGGCAGATAGAAGGATTTCACAAGTGATGGTATTCAGAGAATCGAGGCTGTCAAAAGAAGTATGTAAACCGCAGTTGACGGGAGTGATGTTGCAGTAATGAATTGTTATCAGAGTTAGAAATTCTTGCCATTCAAGTATCGGTATATCACGGTATGAAGCTCTATATGGTCGACCTTGTAGAACACCAGTGTGTTGGAACAAACTTGGTGAACAAAGAATACTTGGTCCAGAGATAGTAGAGGAGGCTGCCTATAAAGTAAGGATAAATCAACCAAATATGAAGAAGTCAAGACCGTCAGAAGAAGTATGCTGACCGCGGTAGAAGAGAATTCATCTTTGCAGTGAATGATCTAGTCTTCTTGAAAGTAGCTGCCCAGAAACGAAGGGATCGGTTTAGAAAATAGGCAACCCACTACATTGGTCCGTACATAATTATTGCTAGAGTTGTGTAAGCATATTCCGGATCCGAATATGGTTAAGCCACAACGACCAAAGAATCTTCAACCCAACCACACTTATCTTGAAGGTAAGGTCCTTTGCGTATAGGCGAGCATCGTATAAATAGATTGAATAACAGAGAGATTTCTCAAGTTAAGGTATTTTGGGGGCAAGCGACAGAAAGTTGTTGTCACATGGGAGGATGAAGATAAGTTCAGAGCTGATTACCTAGAACTCTTCTCAGATACCCCTAGATGTCCAGTAAGGTGTCCAACTGTATGTTTGAGAATTCTGGGACGAATTCTTTTGAGGGGGAAGAATTTAATAACCCTCATGAGCCAATGAATATTTGATCGATAAAATTTCCGCTCGACCAGTTCGGAGTTGGTCGACCAGATTTAAAAATAAAATCGACTCGATTAAATAATATCTCAACGGGACTGTCATGCAGTCGAAAGACCTTCCCTTGAGAGTTATGGTCAAGTTTAATCATTATGGTGGATTTTTACGCAAGCTGGACGAGTTTATCCAAGAGCAGGACGAGAACTAATTGACAACAAATATTTTTAGTCGAAAACTGTCCAAAGATTATCAACCAGCTTCATGAATAGTTCATGACCCGTCTTGTGCCTTTCACCAACCTACCTGCTTGACTTATTTGTGATGCAGGTAACCAGTAGGCGGAAGACATTACTTTGGACGGAAAGGAACAACATTAGCCAGCAGTAGTTTTATCATGCTTGCAAAGTAGTTTTAAACTATCTTATGTATAAATATTGTTTTCTTAAAATTTTGAGGTTAATCTATAGCATTTGTGTATGATGATTTTGAATGAATAAATATATAATTTATGAATAATATTTTTGAAGTACGAGTTCCAAATGATATTAGTCCTTGTCTGGACGAACCAACTATCGGGTATTTTCTCGGGTGGGTTGAAAAGCCTCGGGCGATGTCCAATAAGAATGTTGGTGTTATCTGATTGCTAGTCTAAGGAACTCGGAAGTATTCGGGAACCTTGGATTGGCTTTCGGGGAGCATGGACCGTGTCATTTCCGGTCATTTATGATCGGGGGTGTCACAACTAGGGTGTTGGTGATCTGCACTGTAACATCTCTTACCATCCCTCCTGAGTTTACTCTTGAGCAGTCTACAAACGTGAACGAATCGTACGAGGGTTCCACTCTTAAGGTTCAGCTCTTCTGCCATATATTTTGGCATGATTCTCACTGATGATCCAGTATCATAGAGGGCATTGGGATATTCGTGGACCATGATGAAGCATGGGATTGCGTGCTTTCCATGATCACTTTTCTTTTTCAGACAAGTCCTCTGCTTCATCTTCTCTATTAGATGATTGAACATTATTTCTATATCATCATGTGTGTCCCTTGTTTCCCTGAAAAATATCCACAATATGTGAGTATAATAAGCTTCATCAAAAGAAATATCTAGAGGAATTCTAAAAACTCTTTTAGCAAAGCTATCCATCTCCTTTTCATTGGTTTCTCTGCGTTGATGTTTGGGGATCTTTTGCCTCCTCTTTGAGTGTCCCTCATCTTCTCTATCAAGATCCATAGCTTCAGACGTATCTGTATTATGTTATGAAACTGTCACAGTTGGACGCACAATCAGACTTGCATTGAGGTTCGGCAGTCGAACTGGTTTCCTCATCTGTCGACCGATGCTGAGGTCGCAATGTCGATGGATGCGGAGGTCATAGGGTCGATCGATGTTATGAGTTCAGTGTCGATTGATGTTAGTCGATTCAGACGAAGCCACTGATTCGGTAGGGTTCACCGTCGACCTATGCTCATTTATTGGTGTTGAGCGATGTGAAGGAGAAGGGCCGAGTGACATGGAATTTTCCACACGCAAATCGCTGTCTTTGGGCTTCTCCCTCTTAACTTCATGCCAGAAATCATCATCAATCAATGCATTGACGTGGTTCTTCTGTCCAGCCTCTATTTTCTCTTTAATCAAGCTCTCATGCCTCCTAATGGTCTCACTTGTTTGCATTGTTTGATTCTCCAATTTTTTCACATGTGTGCTGAGGTTTTTGAACTTGGTGTTGCGGTTGAGGGACAGACCATCTGTCTTTCCATTGAAATCCACAATCATCTTCTGATGTCCCTCTAAAACTCTGTCAACCATTGCTTCAATCTTGCTTTCCTGAGCTTCCAGAGGAGGATTCTGGTAGTAGGAAGATCCATAAGTCATGTTGTTGCTGAAGGGCCTTCGCTATGAATTCTGATTAAAGTTACTCCTGTAACCATTGCCATAGGAGTTCCGGTTAAAACCTAGAGTCTTTTGTCTCTAGAAACCGTTCCCTTCGATGTATTTCAATTCTTATTTTTTAATCTCATCTTCTCGAGACTCTATAGCTTCTACTTCTGAAAAAGTAACCTGCTTCTTGAAAAATTTCTGAACGCTTTCCAGTTTTGCTTTGACTTCTTCAATATGCTCCTTCCTCATAGCTGGGGTCGATTTCCTCCTTTCAAAATATGAGTTCTTTCTACTGCTGCTTGATGCCAGATTCTCTGTCAATCTAGTAGCTTCTTCAGGGCTCCTGGTGCTGAAATTCCCTTCACTAGCTGTGTCCAAAGCCATCTGATACTGCAATCAAATACCTCTGAAGAAAGTGCTAAGAAGCTGCACTTCGTTAAACCCGTGATGTGGACATTCTCTCTGGTATGACTTGAATCTGATCCATGAGTTTTTGAAAGACTCTGAAGGTTCTTATGAAAAAGTAGCAATTTTGCTCCTCAAATTATCTGCTCTTGCGTCATCAAATAAGTTACGCAAGAAAGCGTTCTTGATGTCAGTTGATATACCACGAATTTTACCTATTTACCTATAATATATAGAGTATATTTAGAGTTTTTATATGCATTTGGTATTGTTTTAGAGTATTTACAGGTCTAGGTGCTTGTTGGATGCAATTGGAGCTTTTGGGTTATTTTGGAGCAATCAGAGTCGGATCCAGATTTATGAATAGACCATCGATCGACGTCACACACTGTGCGTCGATCGAAGGTGAAGTCGGCAGAAAGATTGGCGAAGGCATGGGAAATTAAAAGTTTTACCCATAAGTTTCATTTATTGCAAGACAAGTCCCTGGCCAAAATTTTGACTATTTATAAGGGTTTTCTATTTTTGTTAAGGTAGCTGAAAAGCTACACCAGTGTTTTAGAGTTGGAACACAATGATACATTTATTGGAGAGAAATATCTGATAATCATTACAGAGAAGATCTTGAACTCCTTATCTTTTTACTCTGTTTATTTAATGCAATTTATTCAAAATTTATTCGTGTTCTTTTTTTGCTATGTCTAAGTAGTTCTATTAGATTTAGGGTTATTCAATGGTAGTAATGTATTGTTGATTTTATAGAAATTGTTAGGGTAATCTTCTTGGTTCTTTGTTTAAGTTGATCTTAATGCTAAGTTTAATTTAATCACCTCAATCTTAGAAATTAGGTTTCTATAGCGCAAGCGAGAGCCTGATTATAACCTGGAATATATCTTAAACAATCTAAATAACTAGTAACAAACTAGAGTTGGATTAGAAATTTAGAGAATCAATTAAACCCACGAAATCAGTAATGTTTAGAATGAGCATCGATGAATGCAATCTTATTTCCATCGATCGACGCTCAGTCGAGATGCGCGAGAGCGATCTCCTAAACCCTAAGGTTTGAATTCAGAACAATGCCTTAATAAACCTAGCAGTTTGCATTATCTAAACCTACCTAAGAATTTCTCCTCTGTCAAATCTTTTAATTTAATAATCACAAAGAAAATCAGTCTTGAAATCGCTATATTGTTATTGTTATAATTCATCTAGCTTTAATTCGAAAATAATAAGTCTATTGTGCAATCCTAGAGTCTCTGTGGATTCGATCCCTAAGTACTACATTGAACCTCTTAATTGAGAGAGTAAAGTGGGAATAGAGGGTTAATTTGAAAGTAAAATAAAAATAGAAACCCCACATCAAATTGTGCGCCGTTGCCGGGTACTCTTTCTTATTGCCATTAGATTTCGTTTACAATATTGTCCATATTTTTACTTTACTGTTTGCTATATTGTTCTTTCCCTAAACTTTATGACACAGGTACTTAAAGGAGAGAATATGGATTCTGGAAAACAACTATCGATCGACGGATCGTATCTCGAATCGATCGACGTTGATTCACTTCTGTCGGGCGACACCCTTCCATTACCATCGATAGATATCGATTAGCCGAAAGCAGGTAAGTACGCCTTTACTAATTCTAATAATAAGAATTTAGTATTGATAGAACCAACGAATAAAAAAAGCAACAAAGCAAGCCAACGAATTAATTACCAGGGAGCTACAATCCCCAATCAAATCACTAAATCTCCAAAGAATAGATTGCCAATGCTCGAATACCTAAATCCCAGCAGAACCTATTTCAATAGGTCCGTGATTCGATTATCTGATAACCATGCTGGGAGCTCTGAATTTTATATTGATTTCCTATTCACGGCGCGCAAAAATCAATTCAATGATTTTCACACTGAACACCCGAACGATCACATCGAGATGCAAGAAAACATGGTGAACGACGATTTCAATCACGAAAAACTTTTTCCTTTCTCCCTAGAAGGTGACGGCAGGAGGTGGCTGAACCAGCTACCACCAAGATCCCTGACTTGTTGGGCAGATATTAGAATCACCTTCATCAACCACCTCTTTGACGAGGAGAGATACGGGGAAGCAAGACGGGAAATATCCACTTTCTTTCAAGATAGCCGCAAATCTTTTAAAAACTCCTGGACAAGGTTCAAAAGCTATCAACTTTCGTGCCAACAACATGGATTCTTAGAGCCCCAACTCATCAACACTTTCTATATAGGACAAAACCTATACTATCAAACCATCCTCAATACAGCCAGTGAGGTAGAGCTTTCGAAAAGAGAGACACCAAAAGGAAGGAACCGCCATTGTTTGCAGAGGAGAAACACTCGATCCGAGTTAAAAAAATTCTGGCATCAGTTGCAAACCTTCTGCATGGAAATACCTTATCTCAATATTCTGGTGAGGACGAGGCTGCCCCTTCCAACTTCGGAAAATGAGTTGAGTTCTCTGATGTGATGAACCTTAACGATCAACGATTTAGGGAAAGTGATATAGCCTATTTATTACCAGTTTTAGACCATGTTATAGGCTCTATTTAGGGTTTTTTATGTGTGTCTAGGCTATGTTTTGAGGTCTTTACAGGTCAAGGTACGTTTTGGAGATATATGGAGATACTTGGAGCTTTTGGAGCTTTTGGAGGAGAATAATCCTTAGCTAATCATTGAGAGAGTCGAAGTACAAGATTACCATCGATCGACAATACAACGTTGGTGTCGACCGATGTTACATGACCAAGATCGATCAATGTTGCACATCTGCCATCGATCGATGTCCAATTCGCATACAACCAACTTTCAATCCCAAGTTAGACACAAGATTACAAGATTAACCTTGGACGAGTTTTGACCCAGACTTTAAGGTTTTATATTTATACTTTATGTATTGTACCAGAGAAGTTTGCTAGGTTTTGGAGAGCAAGGTGGAGAAAGTGTGTGAGTGAGGGGGCTAAGTGTGCACCACCTCACCATAGTTGTAGGATTTATTCAGGGAGAAGATTCATAACTCCTAAGGGAGATTTGTATTGAAACCCCAGTATTTTATCTATGCGTTATATTCAGATTATTATTCTTCCTTTAATTATGTCTGAGTAGTTACCAACTAGATTTAGGGTTTATTAATGGTACTGATGGATTATCCAAACAATATAATTGTTAGGGTCATTATTAGATATATTGATAGAATTGTGTTTATTGTTTGTGTTCTAGAGTAGCTAACTAGAACCCTAATAATAGGATAATTAGGCGCAAGTGAGAGCATGGTCTACTACCGGAATTTATTTTGTTGAGCTAGGTTGCTAGAAACAACGAGAGTTGATTTAGTTAATCTAGTGAACTTATCGAATTAGGTCATACCGCTTGACTCAAGAAACTATCGATCGACTTAGAATCATTGCCATCGATCGATGTTCATTCCGTGTCAACAAGCGAGTGTTGAGACATTGGACTTAGTCAATAGATTATACAAGCATGCGAGAGCTTGTGTCTTTTACATTAGATTTCGACTTCCATTATTAAATACCCTTATATTCTATCTACTATAATCCACTTGTCTGAAACCCTAGATCTAGCATATTTACATTTGCATCTAGTTAGTTTATTAGCATATTTTCATATTTGCATTATTAACATATTTCCATATTCGCATTATTAGCATATTTCCATATTGCATTTATACCTTCTAATAAGGGTATTTCCTTGACCTGATTACTTGTTACCAATATATATAGTTACCTAGGTTAGTCTTTAGAAATAAGAAATCTATTGTGTGTCTTTTTCTCTGTGGATTCGATCCCTAAGTACTACACTTGAACTCTCTTGAAAACAGTATTGTTTTGTTTGTTAGGATTAAGTGTTAATTTGACAATTGTTTGTTTAGGATATTTATACCCTATTAGAACATAAAAACACCATCATGTCAAATTTGGCGCCGTTGCCGGGGAACATTGATCGCCATTATATTTCTTTCTAGGATTTAGTCCAGGTTTGTTACTTTCAAAGTGACTGATTTTTCTTTTTCTTTGTTTTCCAGGTGCTTGCAAAGAGTACCAGGAGCAATAAAGGACAAGACGTACTGTTCTCAGACCCACAACAACTTGAATTTACGATACGCATCGATCAACGGCATACATTCAGCATCGACTGATATTTCTTTACGGATAGCATCGACCGGCATTTAAACTCTACCATCAATCGACATTGATCAATTAGCATCGATTCACAACACCCCATCAGCATCGATCGACAAAAACAGATGAGTTCAGATGGTTGCACCTATGATAGTGGTTCAAAATGAGAATGGAGACTTGCATGACCTCAACGGTAATCTGTGTAATGCAGAAAGTCAAAGGATAGACAATCAGGGGACTATAAACCATGATACTGATAGAGAAGCAGAAGCAGACGCTGCAATAGCTCAAATTGGAGCTAACGCCCAAGCTGCTCAGAGAACGATGGATGACTACAACCGTCTAGACAAGTTCTACGCCAACAAATCCGCTATTCACCCTCCTGCTTTTCAGAGAAAGGATTTTGAGATCAAGTCTGCTTACTTCGGACTTGTAGCGCAGACCCCTTATCATGGGTTGCGACATGAACACCCTATGGATAATCTGGAGCGATTTGAGTATCTAGTGACTGCTATTAAAGCCAATGGAGTCCCTGAGGACTATCTTTTCTGTTAGCTCTTCAAGTACTCACTTGCTGGAGAACCTTCATTTTGCCTTAAGCAGCTACCACCAGGATCTCTGACATCCTGGACTGACATTAAGAACGCTTTCGTGCGTAACTTCTTTGATGACGCAAGAGCAAAAGATCTGAGGAGCAAGATTGCTATTTTTTCACAAGAACCTTCAGAGTCTTTCAAAAACTCATGGATCAGATTCTAGTCATACAAGAGAGACTGTCCACATCACGGATTCAACGAAGTGCAGCTTCTTAGCACTATCTTCAGAGGTATTGAATTGCAATATCAGATGGATTTGGACACAGCTAGTGAAGGAAATTTCAGCACTAGGAGCCCAGAAGAAGCTACAAGGTTGATTGAGAATCTAGCATCTAGCACCAGTACCAAGAATACAGTTTTTGAGAGAAAGAAATCAGTTTCAGCAGTAAGCAAGGACAAGATTGAAGATATAAAAGCAAAGCTGGATAGTGTTCAGAAATTTCTCAGTAGCTCCAAGAACACTGTCCAGCTTTGTCTTAACCTCAGCATTCAGCTCCATATACAAACTATCAGCCGATTTCTTCCTCTCATAATCAGTGTTCTTGGTGATACTGCTAGACGGCAAGTTCTCAATAGGTCTCATAGCTTCTTCTGGATTCCTTGTGCTGAAATTTCCCTCACTATTTTTGTCTAAATCCATCTCATAAACCAAGGCGAGACCTCTGAAAAAGGTACCTAGCAGCTGTACCTCGTTAAATCCATGGTGTGGATAGTCTCTCAGGTATGACTTGAATCTGATTTGGGAACTCTTGAAAGATTGCGCAGGCCCAAGTAAACATGGAAACCATGTTCCCCAAGTCTTCAGATCTTTAATCATCATAGAAGTTGCGCATGAAGGCGTTTCTTGATGGCAGTCCAAGATGTAAGAGATCATGATGGTAGTTTCTTAAGCCAATATTAAGCACATCTAAAAAGTGAGTACTTAAAGAGCTTTCAAAGAAGGTATTTGATAGGACCTGATATTTACCACTATTTGCCATGATATCAGCCCTATTTAAACTCTATTATATGTGTTTGGAGTATGTTTTAAAGTATTTTAGGTTCAAGTACGATTTGGAGAACTGATAGGGCCTAATATTTACCATTATTGTGCCATTATATCAGTCCTATTTAGAGTCATTATATGTATTTGGAGTATGTTTTAGAGTATTTTCAGGTTTAGGTACGTTCTGGAGAACTTTGGTGATTCTGGAGCTTTTAGAGATGCAGAACTGCAAAAATTCATTCGATGTTTAGCTATGAATGGAGACCTTTCCACGGTGCGATTGAGCTGATAGTTTGACAGAGAATATCTATTTGGGTTAGCTTCCCAATTCCACCGGTTTTAGGTCCATCTGACGGTTAGATATAAATTTATGCATGTTTTACTGGTGAGTGGTCTGTCTGTCTCGCGAGAGGAATCTGTCGAGAAGATGAATGAGTGTCGATCGACGGTGATCCAATAAGAAGGACCAACTTTTTTTATGGCCAACTTAAGCCCAGAAGACATAAAAAATTATCAAAATACCTATGGACGACCTAAAACCCTATTTATATGTTTTCTAAGCCATGGCTACGCTTGGACGCTAAGCAAGCTTTCTTTTATTCATTTTTCTAGGGTTAGGAGACAAGGGATTAACTCCTTCAGAGTCCTCCTGGAAATCCTTTGGTTTTATATTATATATATTCTATTCATCTATGATTTCTGTGACAAAGATCATGTCTGAGTAGATCTCTTGTTAGGTGTAGGTTTATTAATGGTACTGATGGATTAGCCAAACAATAGAATTTCTAGGGTGATTATTAGATCTATCAATAGAATTGTGTTTATTTCTTATGTTCTAGAGTATCTAACTATAACCCTGATCATGGATAGTTAGGCGCAAGCGAGAGCATGGCCTACTACCACAATTACTCTTGTTGAGCTAGGTTGCTAGAAACAAATGAGTTTTTATTTTGTTAATTTAGTGAACTTGTCGAATTAGATCATAAAGCTTAACTCAAGAGACCATCGATCAACGCAGGATCATTGCCATCGATCGATGGTCATTCCCTGTCAACAAGCGAGATCTGAGACATCGGACTTAGTCAATAGAGTAGACTCTCAGCGAGAGCTGGTCATCATTTACGTTAGATATCGAGTTCTATGATTAATATTCTTAGCTTCTATCATCTATAATCCACTTGCCATAAACCCTAGATCTTGATATTTATTATTATTGTTTACTTACCAAGCAATCAATTATCTTCTATAATTTATTTACTGCGTATTAATCTATTTTCCTAGCTTAATCGTGATTGTATTGAGTTTATTGTGTGTCCACGCTCCCTGTGGATTCGATTCCCTAAATACTAAAATTTGACCTATCTTGGCAAGAGTAGTTCGTAGGGTTAATTTGATAGAATTTCCATTGAAATACATAAAAACCCTCCTGTCAAGAACTTTGCTGATTCTGGAGCCTTTAGAGATGTAGAATTGTGCAGGTGCGTCAGATTTTTAGCTATGGATGGAGATCTTCCTACGGTGAGATTGAGCTGATCTTTCAACAGAAGATATAGCTTTCATTTATATATCCAATGACACCAGTTTGAGGTCAATCAGGATCCTACAGCCAAAGTTATTCCCTTTATACTGGAGAGTGGTCTATCTGCCTCGCGAGAGGAAGCTGTCGAGAGATGAATGATTGTCAATCGACAGGCCAGCCTTGGTGTCGATCGGCGGTTATCCAGAAGACAGGCCTGAATTTTTTATGATAGACGTAAGCCCAGAATCTACCAGAAATTACCAGAATACCCATGGACGACCTAAAACCCTATTTATATGTTTTCTAAGTCATTGTTGATGGTGACGCTAAGAAATCTTTCTTTTATTCATTGTTCTAGGTTTATGAGAGAAGGGCAGAATTCCTTCAGAGTACTCCTATAACTCCTTTGGTTTTATATTATATCTATTCTATTCATGTAAGATTTATGTGACAAAGATCATGTTTGAGTAGATCTCTTGTTAGGTTTAGGGTTTATAAATGGTGTTGATGGATTAACCAAACAATAAAATTGCTAGGCTGATTATTAGATCTATCAATAGAATTGTGTTTATTGGTTGTGTTCTAGAGTAGCTAACTAGAACCCTGATCATAGGATAGTTATGCGCAAGCGAGAGCATTGTCTACTACCATAATTAATAATGTTGAGCTAGGTTCCTAGAAACAAAAGAGAGTTAATTTAGTGAAGTCAGCCATGAGTTAATCGTTTAATATGTGGAAACTTCTGTTCCAAGCTCGATTTCTGGAAATTAAGTCGGCTTGTCTAGGACGGGTGTAGATCGCTACTAAGTATAGTGTCGATCGACAATCTTTCTATATCTCAATACTGACTTCATTGAACAGCTACGCATTTCTTGTTTTTTTAGCTCCAAAATGCTCCAAAACATACATTCACCTTAAAGACTCTAAAATATTCTTGAAATATAATGCAAAGACTCTAAAATGACTTAAATTATGGCTAAAAACTGGTAAAATTCATAGTATATATTTGCATTCTTATGATTTTAATAGAATAGATTCAGATGTTAATGGAATTTAAAATTTTGAAAGAATTTCAAAATACCATTAAAGTTGGTTGATCTATCATTATGTTCACTTTAAATATATTTGCATTCTTATCATTTTAAATTATCTTGATTCAGATTTTTTTATTGTAATTAACATTTAAATATTTTGATGACTCATTTAATTTTCCATTCTTAGCTTTAAAAAGATTAATGCTTTTATCTTTTTTTCTATTTAAATAGCATTTCATGATTTTGTTGACTCAGTTAGCTTATGAGAAATTGCTAAAACTAGCACTTTTTGTACACTTTTTCATCTTTATATTAATCACATTTACCTTTGGTTTTAAAGAGGATATTAGAGACTTATAACCCTAAGGTTAACTAATATAGAATTAATGTTTATATTTGAAGGGTAGGGTTTTGGATGTAGGTTTAAAATTTAATAAATACTTGAAATTAAAAATAAAGTTTCAAAAAGCCTTTTGAATTTTTTTAAATGTGAAAAATCGAAAAAACTCTAAAAAGACTTATATTATAGCTAAAAACTGGTAAAATCAATGGTTATATTTGCATTCTTAGGATTTTAATAGAATAGATTCAGATGGTAATTGCAGTTTTTTAAGAATTTCAAAATACCATTAAAGTTGGTTGATCTATCATTATGTTTACTTGAAATATATTTTCATCTTATCATTTTAATTTTTCTTATTCAGATTTTGTTGATTTTAATTAACATTTAAATATTATTTTGACTCATTTAACTTTTACATTCTTACCTTTTTTTTTATGATTTTATCTTTTGTTGAACTTAAATACCATTTCATGATTTTTTCAGTTAACTTATACATACTCGTAAATATATGTTTTTCAGAAACAAATGTTAAGACTATTCTAATGAAATCTGATTATTTTTGAATCTTTCAAGACGATAAAATTCTAAGAAATACAAAAATTAATTTTATATAATATATATATATATTTATATATATATATAACTCATTAGAGAACTTTCTTATTTAGTAAATTAATCTCAGCTATTTTTATATCAATAAATTTTGAACTTAATAATTAAATAAAAAAATCTTCAAATGTTATCATATACTCTTTCTTATTAGATTTTAATGAATTATTTTAATTATTTGCATTTTTATATTAGTAAGAAATGCTTACAACAGAATTAAATTGTATTAAAATCTACAAGATCTAAAATTAAACAAATATGGTATGTGCAAATTCAGATTTTTAAATAATTTGAAAAGATTCCTTAATTTTATTTTCAAAAGCATCTATATAAAGAACAATCATTCTTAGATTATTCACTAAACAGAAAAAAATCTGGTCTCCTCATTGACAAACATAAGATGAAGTCTTCGACATTGCACTTTGTTTTTCTTCTCATCATCATTTCTTTCATTGTTAATGTTCAATCTACACGTAAGTTGTCTTTTTTAAAATGTTTGTTATAATACGATTATAATTACCATTATTTTACTATATAATAATTATAAATTATTATAATCATGATTATCAGGAAATTTGGATGATTCGACCGATTGTGATCCTAATAGTCCATGTCAAAAGAATGAAGATTGTTATGAGAGTGTGGAGTGAACAAATTTCCTTATAGATTGCTTTTTGTAAACCTTATGGAAGGGCACGTGTATGTTGTTGTTTCTAAGAGTTTATGACCTAACTAGGTAGACTTGGTACACATGTATGGATATTAATAAAATTATAAAATTGTATGCATTGCACTTCTCGGTAATATAATAAAAGACATTATATATTATAAAATAAAGCATATCATATATTATGATGTATATGTATGTAATAAATATTTTAGAAAATTAATGGTATGATAGAAACAGTCATTCAATATGTTCAATGAAACTAAATTAATTATTTATTGCTAAAAATAATTTAAATGAAAAAGAGTGAAATATAAAATTGACAATTAAAAATAAAAAAGATATTGCGACAATAACAACTCCAACATAATTTAGTTAAGACCACGACCATTACTCGAGCCTCCCGAATAATACTCCGAATGGCTTGCATTATCAATCATGAACATAATGTCACCTAATTATTACTATGTAAATTTAATATGTATATTTTTGCAAATATATAACTTACCTTGACTACAAGTTATGAACCTCCGGTAAATCAGGGTTCCAAGAACGTGGTAGTATAATAGTAACTCAACATGGAGGTAAATATAATTATGCATATTATTATGGAGTTGATTTCATATTTTTATACCTACACACAAAATAACATTTGGGAAATCTTCAATATGCAATCAACGTAATAATTATATACATATTTCTTTTTCTGATTATTAATAACAAAAACCTTATTGGTCAAACTAAATTCCAATTTTACCTATTTCTTTACATTCAGTAACATTTACACTATATATAAAATAGATGTTAGGACATGTAAGTGATATGTATGCATATATTAACTATTAATTGATATCTACGATGGCACTCACATGGTGTTTCTGTATAGCTTCACTTTTACCATTAATCAAGGCTTCCTATCTCATTACAGCATTGCTAGTTTGAAAAACTTGAGTCTCAAGTTTCTTCACATGTGTACTGAGTGCTTCAAACTTGTCATTCATATTAGTGTTCATAGTATCAATCTTTTCATTAAGTCCATTGCCAACGTATTCTGTCTTTAAGAACCTTACCAATCATGGATTCCAGTTTGCTTTCCTAAATTGATGGAGCATGATTCTGATAAGAAGAGACTCCATAATTTCTTGTCAAGCCACTGTTTTTTTGTTGAAGGGTTTTTGGTACAGCGATTTTTGTTTTTTTTCTAAAATTATTCTTTGGCCAACGCCATTGAAGTTTCTGTTGCCACTCTGTATCCCAAACTTCTAACTCTCAAAACCAGTATCTCTAATGTAGCTCACATCCTACTCGTCGCCTCTATCACTGTTGAATCTATAACCTCCATATCTTCCGAGAAGATAACCTGTTTCCTGAAGTTATGAACACTGTCCAGCTTTTTCTTAACCTCAGCATTCTGCTCCATATCCATACTATCAGCCAATTTATTCCTCTCATAATCAGTGTTCTTGGTGCTATTGCTAGACGCCAAGTTCTCAATAAGTCTCATAGCTTCTTCTGGATTCCTTGTGCTGAAATTCCCCTCACTATTTGTGTCTAAATCCATATCATAAACCAAGGCGAGACCTCTGAAAAAGGTACCTAGCAGCTGTACCTAGTTAAATCCATGGTGTGGACAATCTCTCAAGAATGACTTTAATATGGGTGCTCTTGAAATATTTTGCAGGCCCATAAGTAAACATGGAGATCATGTTTCTCAAGTCTTCAGATCTTTAATCATCAAAAAAGTTACGCATGAAGGCGTTCTTGATGGCAGTACAAGATGTAAGAGATCATGATGGTAGTTTCTTAAGTTAATATGAAGCACATCCAGAAAAGTGACTACTTAAAGAGCTTTCAAAGAAGGTATTTTGATAGTGCCTGATATTTGCTACTATTGTGCCATGATATCAGCCATATTTAAACTCTATTATTTGTGTTTGGAGTACGTTTTAGAGTATTTTCAGGTTTAGGTACGTTCTGGAGAACTGATAGGGCATGATATTTACCACTATTGTGCCATGATATAAGCCTTATTTAGAGTCTATTATATGTATTTAGAGTATGTTTTAGAGTATTTTCAGGTTAAGCTACGTTCTGGATAACTTTGGTGATTTTGGAGCTTTTAGAGATTCAGAACTTTGTAGATGCTTCCGATGTTTAGCTATATATGGAGACCTTCCTATGGTGAGATTGAGCTGATCTTTCAAAATAAGATATAGCTTTGATTTAAATTTCCAATGCCACCGGTTTTAGGTCAATCATGATCCTCCAACATAAATTATGCCCATTTTACTGTAGAGTGGTATGTCTCCCTTGCGAGAGGAAGCTGTCGAGAGATGAATGAATATCGATCGACAGCCCAGCCTATGTGTCGAACAACGGTGATCCAAGAAGACAGGCCCCAATTTTGTATGGCCGACTTAAGCCCAAAATCTACACAAATTACCAGAATACCCATGGACGACCTAAACCCCTATTTATATATTTTCTAAGCCATTGTTGATGTTGACGCTAAGAAAGCTTTCTTTTATTCATTGTTCAATCTACACGTAAGTTTTCTTTTTATAAATGTTTATTATAATCATGATTATCAGGAAATTTGGATGATTCAAGCGATTGTGAATTCAAAAGACCATGTCAAAAGAAAGAAGATTGTTATGAGATGTTGTGGAGTGAACAAGAACGCCTTTTTAGAATTGCTTGTGTGAACCTTATGGAAGCTCACGTGTATGTTGTTGTATCTAAGAATTTAGGACCTAACTAGGTAGATTGTGCACACATGTATGGATATTAATAAAATTATAAAATTGTATGCATAGCACTTCTCGGTAATATAATAAAATACATTATATATTATAAACTAAAGCATATCATATGTTATGATGTATATGTACGTGATAATATTATAGCAAATTAATGGTATGATAAAAACAGTCATTAAATATGTTCAATGAAACAAAAATAATTATTTCTTGTAAAAAATAATTTAAATTAAAAAAAATGAAATGGTAAAATTGACAATACAAATAAAAAAGATATTGTGAAAATAACAACTCCAACATAATTTTGGTTAAGACACGACCATTACTCGAGGCCTCCCGAATAATATTCCGAATGGATTGCATTATCAATCATGAACATAATTTCACCTAATTATTACTATGAAAAATTTAATATGTACTATTTTAAAAAAAATATATAACTTACCTTGACTACAAGTTATTGACCTCCGGTAAATCAAGGTTCCAAAGAACGTGGTATTATAATAGTAACTCAAGATGGAGGTAAATATAATTATGCGTATTATTATGGGAGTTGATTTCATATTCTTATACCTACAACACAAAAATAACATTTGGGAAATCTTCAATATGCAATCAACGTAATAATTATATACATATTTCTTTTTCTGATTATTAATAACAAAACTTTATTGGTCAAAACTAAATTCCAATTTTACCTATTTCTTTACATTTAGTAACATTTAAGCTATATAAAAATCAGATGTTAGGACATTTAATTGATAGGTATACATATATTAACTATTAATTGATATCCACGATGACACTCACGTGATGTTTTTGTCTACCCTCAATTTTACCATAATCAAGGCTTCCTATCTCAGTACAGCATTGCTAGTTTGAAAAACTTGAGTCTCAAGTTTCTTCACATGTGTGCTTAGTGCTTCAAACTTTTCATCCATATTAGTGTACATAGTAGCAATCTTCCATTAAGTCCATTGCCAATGTATGCTGTCTTTAAGAACCTTATCATCATGGATTCCAGTTTTCTTTCGCTGAATTGATGGAGCATGATTCTGATAAGAAGAGACTACATCATTTCTTGTCAAGCCACTATTGTTGTTGTTGAATGGTTTTTGGTACAGCGAGTTTTTTTTTTTTCTAAAATTATTCTTTGGCCAAGTCCATTGAAGTTTATGTTGGCACTCTGATTGATAAACTTCTAACTCTCAAAACCAGTATCACTAATTGTAATGCTCGACCGCCCACAGTAATGGGCCACCCACGCCGCTCTCTCGGCCGTGGGCCCCATCCTGTTCCAACGGTCGGCTGGCGTTATTTTTTTCGCAAGCTCGAAATCATTGTTTACTGATCCTGCAATCACCACCCGACCTTTCCCCGTGTTTGGCCTCACCCCACACGGTATCGCAAATCACTTCCCGATAGGCCACCCATCCTTTCACTACTCCAGCATAAGCACGCTTAACCCTGGAGATCTAAACGGATGTATGACGGAAAAGGTAAGTGCACTTTGTGACATAGGTAGCCAAATCAATTCTCTTAGCCTTTCTACATATCACAACTCGGGATGTTACACTAATGTAGCTCACACCCTACTCGTTGCCTTTATCACTGTTGACATCTATAACCTCCATATCTTTCGTGAGGTAAGCTGTGTCCTGAAGTTTAAGAACAGTGTCTGCTTGTCTTAACCTCAGCATTCTGCTCCATATCCAAACATATCAGTCTGATTTCTTCTCTCATAATTAGTGTTCTTGGTGCTATTGGTAGACGCCAAGTTCTCAAATAGGTCTCATAGGTTCTTCTGGTTTCCTTTTTCAGAAATTTCCCTCACTATTTGTGTCTAATCCATCTCATAAACCTAGCGAGACTCTGAGAAGGTACCTAGGCAGCTGTACCTCCTTAATCCATGTGTGATAGTCTCTCAGGTATGACTTGTATTTGATCTAGGAGCTCTTGTAAGATTTGGCAGCCCATAATTAAACATGGAGATCATGTTCCTCAAGTCTTCAGATCTTTACTCATCAAGAAGTTACGCAGGAAGGCGTTCGTGATGGCAGTCCAAGATGTAAGAGATCATGATGGTAGTTTCTTAAGCCAATATTTGAAACACATCCAGCAAGTGCAGTACTTAAAGAGCTTGCACAAGAAGTATTGATAGGCTGATATATTACCATATTTTCCATGATATCAAACCTATCTTACCTCTATATATGTGTTAGAGTATGTGTTTAGAGTATATTCAGGATTTAGGTACGTTCCTCGTGAGAACTGAGTAGGCCTGATCCCAGTTTACCAGTTATTGTGCCATGATATCAGCCCATATTTAGAGTATCATTATATGTATTGGAGTATGTTTTCTAAGAGTACTTTTCCGCTTCAGGATACAGCTTCATGGAGAACTTTAGTGATTCTGGAGCTCTTAGAGATGTCCGAACTGCGAGATGCGTTCGATGTTAGCATATGGATGGAGACCTTACTCACGGTGCGATTGAGCTTATAGTTTGACATAGTAGTATCTAGTTTGGCGTTGGCTGCCAAATGCCACCGGTTTTTAGTCCATCTAACGAGTAGATCTAAAGTTTAGCCAGTTTCCATGAAGAGTGGTCTGTCTGTCTCGCCTCGACGAGGAAGCTGTCGAGAGAGATTGAGATGAGTGTCGATCGACGGCACAGCCTTGTGATCGAGATCGACGGTGATCGCCACTGAAAAAGACGACTTCGTTATACGCCGACTTAAGCCAGAAGCCATACACAAATACCAAATACCATGGACGACACTAAAACCCTATTTATATGTTTTCTAAGCCATGTTGACGGATGACGCATTGACGCTAATGCAGATTCTGCTTTTATTCATTGTTCTAGGGATTAGGAGAGAAGTAATGAACTCTTCCAGAGGCCTCCTGAGTTCCTCCTGAGAACTCCTCCGGTTTTAATCTTATATCAGGTATTCTAGTTCATCTATGATTTATGTGACAAAGGATCATGTCTGAGTAGATCTCTTGTTTACGCTTAGTCTTTATTAATGGTATTCATCGGATTAACTAAAAAACAATGTAAGGAATTTCTAGGGTGATTATTAGAACTATT
>CAJHQP010006638.1:0-37001 GCA_905132765.1 Moricandia arvensis | reverse complement strand
TAAGTAAAATAAATAAATAAAGAATAAGTAAATATATTCAAAAATAGAAATATTACATTAAACATTTATAGTAATATTATCATTTAAGTAAATATATTCAAAAATAGAAATATTACATTAAACATATATAGTAATAGATAATGTAAGTAAAATAAATAAATAAATAAATAATAAATAAATAAATACATTCAAAAATAGAAATATTTTATTAAAATCTATAGTAATATTATAATTTAAGTAAATATATTCAGAAATAGAAATATTACATTAAACATAAATAGTAATATTATCATTTAAGTAAATATATTCATAAATAGAAATATTACATTAAACATATATAGTAATATTATCATTTAAGTAAATACATTGAAAAATAGAAATATTACATTAAGCATCTATAGTAATATTATAATTTAAGTAAATATATTCATAAATAGAAATATTACATTAAACATATATAGTAATATTATCATTTAAGTAAATACATTGAAAAATAGAAATATTACATTAAGCATCTATAGTAATATTATAATTTAAGTAAATATATTCAAAAATAGAAATATTATATTAAACCATAATAATATTATTATTTAAGTAAATATGTTCAGAAATAGAAATATTACATTAAATATATATAGTAATAGATAATGTAAGTAAAAATAAATAAATAAAAAATAAATAAATACATTCAAAAATATAAATATTACATTAAACATCTATAATAATATTATTATTTAAGTAAATATATTCAGAAATATAAATATTACATTAAACATATATAAAAATATTATCGTTTGATGTAAAAAATAAATATATAATATAAGAAAAAATAATAAGTAAATATACAATTTAAAATGGAAAAACTACAATAAAAATCTTAAAATGTAAAAAATAATACTACAATATTAAAAAAGAAATGAAAATACTACATTTACAATTTTAAAAATAAAAATATTACATTAAACAATAAAAGGACAATATAATAAATTGACATATACAATTTTAAAAATGAAAATACTACATTAAAAAAAGGAAAATATAATAAATGAACATATACAATTTTAAAAATGAAAATACAAAAAAAGGAAAATATAATCAATGGACATTAACAATTAAAAAAATGAAAATACTACATTAAACAAAAAGGAAAATATATAATTTTACGTCAAACACATCACTATAAAACTCATTATCTCAGCAACATAAACCTCACACCCATCATAAAAGACTCCAAAGAATTACAGCAAAGAAAAGATAATGGCTTCACCATCAACACTTGTTGTCCCAAAAACGTTTGACGATCTCGAAGGAGATTTCTGTAACAAGGAAATTTTGGTTAGGCTGATTCATTGTTGGCAAGTTTGAAACGTTTAAAAGGGGAACATACTCATGGGAGTTAAGTTGCTCCTCATAGACTCAAAGGTATTCTCTTAAATTAACCTACGTACTTTTATTGTTAACATTCATCACTAACTTTTACGTAATGAAACCACCACAGTCAACGACCATTCATGGATTTATCTCGACACACTTCCTTCCCCGCTTCAAAGATGAACTGAATCCCAACACAATTTACAAGCTCAACAGGTTCAGCGTGAGACCTTCCAAATAAAAATGAATAATCGGTAAATATACGATATAAGAAATAAAATTATTACATTAAACATTTATTAGAATATTATAATAAGTAAATATAGAATATAAGAAATAGAAATATTACATCAATTATCTATCGTAATATTAAAATAAGTAAATAAATAAATAAATAAATAAATAAAATAATAAATAAATATACGATGTAAGAAATAAAAATATTACATTAAAATTCTATTGTAATATTAGAATAAGTAAATATACAATATAAGAAATATAAATATTATATAAACATCTATCGTAATATTAAAATAAGAAATTTAAAATATAAGAAATATTAAAAAATAAATTAAATATCTATCCGAAAATTTATATTAAAATAAATAATAAGTAAAATATAATATAAAATAAAAATAATACATTAAGCATCTATTGTAAAATTACCATAGATATAAAATCAAAAAATTATAATAAGTAAATATACAATATAAGAAAGAATAAATAATAAGTAAATATACAATATAAGAAATGAAGAAAACTACTTTAAACATCTATCTGGAAAATATATATTTTTAAGTAAATATACAATATAAAAATAAACAATAACTAAGTATACAATATAAGAAATATAAATATTACATTAACATTTATCATAATATTATTATTTGATATGAAAGCAAGAAAATTGGAATAAGTAAATATATAATATAAGAAAAAATAAAAATAGTAAATATACAATATAAGAAATGGAAAAAACTGAATTAAATATATATCCAAAAAATTATAGTAAAATAAATAACCAATAAGTAAATAATAAATATACAATATTATTAAAATGAGTAAATATACAATAGAATAAAATAAATAATAAATAAACATTCGATATAAAAATAGAAAAACTACATTAAAGCATTTATCTAAAAAATGTATATTAAATATATAATATAAGAAATATAAATATTACTTTAAAAATCTATTATAATACTAACATTTGATATAAAAGTAATAAAATAAGAATAAGTAAATATATAATATAAGAATAAGTAAATACACAATATAAAAATATTTATTTAGTTAATATTTGAAATTAAAATAGTTCCGCGCGTAGCTCGGATTAACTCCTAGTTGTATTAAAGGGAAACTAAGTCTTAATTACCTAAACAATCTTCTATAAATCTTATTGTGATAAATCTAAGAAAAAAGTGTCTTTATTTTCCAATTTTCTCTATTTTTATTTCTAAAACAGAATGTACATTCTACAAATAAGAAGGAGTAGTTGCGAAAATTATGGAAAGCGCTGTTATGAAAATATTTTGCAAATATTGTGTTTCCATTTAAAAAAAAATCGAATTTCTAAACAAAAAATCCAAAAAAAAAAACCATTAGGCTTTCTTCTTCATACACCTAAGTTTTCCTCTTGATCTTTCACAAATTTTTTCATGATGCATATCTATTCTTCATGTGGTATATGAGAATTAAGTGCAATTTCAAGTTAGGTATTCTATGTCAAAATAAGAAAAGGGAAATGGTACTTGGTTTAGAATTGAGCTCCACTTTGAAAAAGTTACAGAGGATTTTAGTTTTGAAGAAACGGATGTGGATGTGGTGAAAATTTGTGACTAGTTGCTTCTATCCTAAGTCAAACATCTACATCATGCGGACTCATTCACTGTCTTGTTGCACTCGCTGACACACATATATATATATATATATATATATATATATATATATATATATATATATATATATAATCTTACAAGGTTTCCATCAAAACCTGAGATCGTTCGAAGATCAATGAGTTCTGAAAATTGTCATAACGAAATGTTGTCTTACATGGTCATCCTCTTCTCCCACCGGTTTTCAAAGGCGAAGGGTTTCCATTACCAGTGCAGCGACAGCGACCACATCCTCCACGGCCACGAGTGCTCTGTTTCTTGTCATTGGCTTCTTCTCCATCCTCACTACGGTCACTGCCTCGAGCTTCCTTGTCCTGGTTGCTGTTTTCTTCACACTGTCTTGTTCAGACAGACGAAGCTTTCCTGTTGCAGAAGACCTCTTTTCAGGTTGTTATGCTACAGTTTCGTCATTGGTTTCCAGCATACTCTGCAGCGTACGACACCTTACATAACCCCGTATCTCAATTGGAGCAGCTGTTCCATGTTTTATATCATCGCTCTCATCATGTTCATGCATATACATGAACAGCCAGATGCGCAACTTACGTGTGAAATCATATCCGTTCCCATTCGCAGCAAAAGCCACTGTTTTACTAACAAGAAACACAGCATAAACACTATTAATTAGTTATAACAAAATTAACCACTAGCAAAAACGAATTATCAAAAGACTCGTTTTCACAAAGATATTAGTCGAAGAAGAACAAGAAATAGACTGATCTTGCTCTTAACGTCGGAAGACTAGATTATTTATTTAATTATGTTGCATTAGTTTCCTTGAGACGCTCAAAATACACGGAATAGATTGCTGGTTTCAAGCACAATAAGTTTACTTAATAGTATTGGCCCAAAATATGTTTGAAGAATCTATGTCTTGATATTTCCTTTATCAAGTAGGTAAAAGAGTATACAAATACTAACGGGATTTGGAGAATAAATCACAAACCTTATAATATTAGGACCACGTAGCTTTTTAATATATAAAGGGGAAGCAATCCCTCTATGAATCATCCCAACAAGAGACAAAGAGATCAAGCAAATAAGAAAAGACTGTTTGTTCCAGGTAAAAGCTTTGCTGTTTTAAATTCATTCTTAGATAGCACAAAGAGAGGGTTACAAAACTCTAATTAAATTCTTCCGTAGTGATTTTGTTTAATTTATGTAAACATTCCCTGATGTTGTATTGTTACCCTCTTTAATTTTTTCTTTTGGTTTGGAAACGTTTCCAAGGAACTAATTAAAAGCTCTCAACAACATGGATACTAGAGCAGAAGGCAAGTCTAAGATGGTTATAGATGTTTGGTCTTTGTTATCTGTCAAGGTTAAAAGGACGACGCAGAAGAAACCACCACCAAGTGAACATGATACAGGTTCTTCTAAGGGTAGTCCAAGTGCACACGCTACAAGTAATAAGGATGCGCCTGTCAATTCATCAAATATGTTTTGGTCAATGTGCAATGAATGTAAGACACGATGCGAATATTGGAGGCATTCTTGTCTTAACAAGGCCGTACTTTGTCCGTTGTGTGGTAAGACTTACATTGCAACCGAGCATATTCATCGGACACCTGCTAGGAAAGCCCGCAAGAGTTACAATGTATTGCTTGGAATTTATAGATAAGTCTTTACTGTTTGACATTTTTTCTTAAGAAGTCTCGATTTTTAGGACTGTAATATTTGATTTGGGAATTTCTGATTTTTTTAATTTTATTTTAATTAATTTAATTATTTTAATATTTCATAATTAATTTGTTAATTTTATTATCGAAAAGCAAACTATATACTTCTTGAAAAGGGTTGAGATAATATAACGATTTGAATACATGTATCATGAGCATCAATAAAAACTTAAAAGGTAGACATTGTTTATTTTTACTTCAGCACAACTGATATGAGATAAGTCAAGACCTTTTACGTTTCTAGCCATTGGTCTATATCCAAATACTCGACTTGTGATTTCACCACCTGTAAACAATGTGCCAACGATTAGAGAACATTCAAATATGTAATTTTAAGGACATAAGTGTTTGTATAGATAATGCTCCACAAAGAAACAGATGTTCGGTGTAAGTAAGAATTTTTGTTATTGAATCGTGGAGCTGTGGCGAGGTGTCACTAAAGTGACATGTGGTTCTACGGTCACTGAACATGTATGCCTCGATTAAAAGTCTTGGACCAAAATATGTTTGAAAAAGCTATGTCTTGATAGTTGCTTTATCAAGTCGGTAAGAGAGCACGTAGCTTTTTTTATATAAAAGGGAAGCAATCACTCTATAAATCATCCGAACAAGAGACAGAGAGATCAAGCAAATAACAATAGAGTGTTTGTTGATTTAGTTCTTATTTTTGTTATCTATTCTTTGTTCCTAAGAAACAAGTGTCGGTGATGATCGATGTCTACATCTCTGCTGCATCAAACAAGATCATTGGATCAGGAAGAGAAGCTGATTGGTACAGAGTTCTTGGTGTTGATCCTTTGGCTGATGATGAAACTCTGAAGAAACAGTACAGGAAGTTATCTCTATTGCTTCATCCGGACAAGAACAAGTATAAATGCGCGGAAGGTGCGTTTAAGTTGGTTTTAGATGCTTGGCGTCTGTTATCTGACAAGGTTAGCAGAACCGCTTATGATCAAAGTAGGAAGTTAAACAACCCAGTTTCTTCTTATTCGAATCAAAATGCTAGAGACGGTGAGGATCCAAGCGCAAACACTAGAAATAATAAGCATGTTGCTGTTCCTGAGCCTACGAAGAAACCTAAACAGAGGAAATATTGTAACTTTTGGACAATGTGTATTGGTGGGTTAGTTTCATACTCATATTATTCCTTAGTATAAAAGATTTTAAACATTAATTAATTAACACTATAATCCTAAACATATTGTTCCTTTACAATAAACTTTAAGAAGTTTACGATATAATTTTTGTAACCTAATTTGAGTTTTTATCATTATATAAATAAAATTTACATATATTCTCTTTAAAACGGGTGAAAAGACATGACAACAAACTAGCTAGATAGATCAAGAAGATCGAAGACATGATGAAAGCAAAAACCTTTTAGCACTCAGGGTTTTTCATCTCTCACGCTATCTTCATCAGAAGGGACTCTTTTGTAGTATTTAAATAACCACCAACTTGATGAGAAGCAGTAAACCATAAAAGTCAGAACAACAAGTGCATAAATTAGGCTTTATCAGGAAGCTTCAACATAAAACCAAACAATACACATCAGAAAGCAGAAGACAAAACACACACAAGATAACAGTTCTGACTACGTTATATGGTCGGAACCAATGCGTGATGGGATTACATGAGTAACAAAAACGTGGTTCAGCCACAATCCAGGAACCAATTGTTATGTGTTACAGAGACTAAAAAAAACCATAGATTTAATTCAAAATCAGATAGAACTTCCACAGAAACAAACTATATATATACTTCTTGAAAAGGGTGTTAATTTATTTAACACCAAGACCTTAATCTAGATTTGCATTAATTCAATCTTAACAGATTTCTAAAGATGGTAAAAACACTAACCTTGATCTATGCTTGGATGCAATCCCACCTCTTGATGTTTTCCCCTTTAACCTTTTTCTTCTTGGTGATTTCTTTGATGGACAAGAAATCCCAAAACCTCCTTAGTCTCTCCTTTCAATGATCAATATTATTGCTGTGTGTTTTTGGAAAAACTCTTGTTTTTCCTTATGTTTCAATAACACAATGCACAAGGTCTTTTATATTAGTCGAAGGGTTGTGTGTGAAGTAATACAACTCTTCAAAACTCCAACACAACTCTTCGTCATATATTATAGACCATTATTTAATAATATACTATATATGTATATGATCATAGGAGTAAAGGTATTTATAATTTAAGGTAAAGTAGGAGGGTTATCAATACACCCATATTCTAACTCATTACTCGAAACCGATCCATCACGGTATCGACTTTTATATTAGAATATAAAATATTAATATGAACTTGAACTTTATATTAAACCAATAGATACATAAGTCACATAGAATATAAAATATTCTTACATTCTCCCACTTGACCTTTGTGTCGACTTAAGGGTTCAATAACTTTAATGTGCACTTTTACATCAAGTTCACTTGATCTTTACTAAAATTAGAAATGATCGAATCATGGCGGTTGTATGTCATTTAACCGGCATAGTCCCTTCCATGTATCACAAATCAATTTTAATTTTGTATCAATACTTACATGAGAAGAACCTTTATTTCTCAAAACAAACATATGTTATCTACAAACCATAAGTGTATACACATACTTTAATGATAACATAATTAATAAATCAGAAACATAATCTTTAAGTGAATTCTCAGTGTCAAATACATAATGAGCATCCATAATTAAAATAACAAGGCTTTATCTATAATTCCCATACGCTCTACATGGCCATTGAACGCCTTGGGTGGTAAACCTTTAGTTAGCGGATCCGCTACCATCATGTCCGTCCTTATGTGCTCAAATGACACTCTTTGTTTCTGAACTTCTTCTTTAACAGACAAGTACTTTAACTCCATGTGCTTAGCACCCTTCGAGTACTTGTCGTTCTTTGAAAAGAAGACAGCTGCAGAATTATCACAGTAAATTCTCAGCGGCTTAGCTATAGTGTCGACAATCCGAAGCCCTGAGATAAAATTCTGCAGCCATAGTGCATGAATTGTGGCCTCAAAGCATGCCACAAATTCAGCCTCCATAGTGGAAGTAGCAATGACAGACTGCTTTCCACTCTTCCATGATATTGCTCCCCCAGCTAATAGGAACAAGTAACCAAACGTTGATTTTCTGCTATCAACGCATCCGGCATAGTCTGAATCTGAATATCCAATAACTTCCAGGTGATCAGATCTCCTATATGTAAGCATGTGCTCTTTGGTGCCTTGCAAGTACCTGAGAACCTTCTTTGCAGCTTTCCAGTGGTCCATTCCGGGATTACTTTGATATCGACCCAACATTCCAACAGCAAAGTTGATGTCAGGTCGAGTACACGTCTGAACGTAGTTCAAACTCCCAACCACCGACGCATATGGAATTCTTTCCATTTCTTTACGCTCCAATTCATTTTTAGGACATTGCATTTTACTAAACTTATCCCCCTTCTGAATTGGAGCTATTCTTGCGGAGCACTTTTCCATCTTATATCTCGCTAAGATCTTATTGATATATCCTTTTTGGGACAAACTTAACAATCCTTGTGATCTATCTCGAAAGATTTCTATCCCAATCACATAAGATGCCTCACCCATATCTTTCATTTCAAAGTTTTAGAGAGATACTTCTTCACATCATGTAACATACCCATGTCATTTGCAGCAAGCAAAATATCATCAACATATAAGACTAAAATCACAAACTTACTCCCACTGATCTTAGTGTAGATACATCGATCAACGATGATCTCTACAAAACCATATGACGTGATGGTATCATTAAACTTTATATACCATTGTCTAGAAGCTTGTTTTAGTCCATATATTGACTTTCTCAGCTTACACACCAAATTTTCTTTTCCTGCGACCACGAAACCTTCTGGTTGGTCCATATATACTTCCTCCTCAAGATCTCCATTCAGAAAGGCGGTTTTCACATCCATCTGGTGAAGCTCAAGATCATAATGAGCCACCAAAGCCAAAACAATTCTAAGAGAATCCTTCTTTGAAACAGGAGAGAATGTTTCTTTATAGTCAATGCCATCTTTTTGAGTGAAACCTTTCGCAACAAGGCGAGACTTTCGTCTTTCAATTTTACCTTTCGAGTCGCGTTTAGTCTTACAGACCCATTTACAACCAACGGTTTTGAAACCATCGGGCAACTCTACTAAGTCCCATACATGATTATCACTCATAGATTTCATTTCTTCTTTTGAAGCATCAAACCATTCTTTAGAATTGTCACTTTCCATGGCCATTTTGAATGAGATCGGATCTTCATCCATGCTTAAGTCACATTCATTTTCAATAGTATAAACCACATAATCATTTGAAATGGCAGATCTTCTTTCTCTTCCAGATCGCCTTATAGGTATTTGTGGTTCAATATTCTCTTCTTGAATTATGACAGGTTCATCAATAGTATTTTCAAATGGTGGAACTGGAGCATCATTATGTTGTTCTATTGTGTCATTAAACTTAGATGCAACAATAGGAACAACTACCTCAGGTGGAACTACAGGTGAAGAAACTTCAACCTGAACTTCAGAAATGTCCACCTTTCGTGGTTCACCACTCCCACTAGTTTCACCATTTTCAATGAACCTAGCATTACCCGAATCAACTATTCTCGTACTATGGTTAGGGCAATAAAATGTATACCCCTTTGATTTTTCAGGATAGCCAATGAAAAAGCCACTGACTGTCCTAGAATCAAGTTTCTTCTCATGTGGATTATATAGCCTTACTTCTGCTGGACAACCCCACACACGTAGATGTCTTAAACTAGGTTTCCTTCCCGTCCACAATTCATAAGGGGTCTTAGGAACCGCCTTACTAGGAACCCGGTTAAGCACATACGTTGCAGTTCTTAATGCATATATCCACAACGAGAGGGGTAAAGAGCAATTACTCAACATGCTCCTAACCATCTCTATTAAGGTACGGTTCCGCCTCTCAGCTACACCATTCTGCTGAGGAGTACCAGGCATTGTGTATTGTGCACAAATGCCTCTACTTTCAAGTAATTTTGCAAATGGACCAGGACATTGTCCACTTTCATCGAATTTTCCATAAAATTCACCACCTCTATCAGATCTCACTACTTTAACCTTTTTATCTAACTGTCTTTCCACTTCATCAATGAATATTTGTAGAACATTCACAGACTTAGAATTTTCATGCAGTAGATAGGTATATCCATATCGTGAGTAATCATCAATAAAAGTGATGAAATATTTTTCGCCACTCCATGAAGGAGCATCGAAAGGGCCACATATGTTGGTGTGTATTAACTCAAGAAGCTGAGTGCTTCTTGTGGCTGGTTTCTTTAAAGTATGTTTCGTCTGCTTTCCTTTAATGCAGTCTATGCATACATCTAGGTCACTGAAATCCAATTGAGGAAGAATTTTATTCTTTATCAACCTCATAATTCTTTCTTTGGAAATATGACCTAGTCGTTGATGCCACAAGAAAGCAGAATTTTCATTAGTTGCGCTACGCTTAATGCCTCGACTTTCAACATTAAATAGGGATTCAGAAAATTTTGCATCAAGGTTAAACTTATAAAGTGAAACAAATAAAGTACCACTACCATAAAAGTAATCATTTCGGTACAATGAGAAAACACCATGTGCAACCTTAATACTAAAACCTAAATTGTCCAACCTACTAACAGAAACAAGATTTCTAGCACACTCAGGTACATAAAGACACCCTTCAAGATCCACATGACTTCCAGTGTCCAAGATCAATCTATACGTCCCAATTCCTTCTATTTGTGCCTTCATCCTGTTTCCCATGAACAAATATTGTTCAGGTCCTCTTATGGGCTGGATCGAACTGAATCCCTGTTTAATATGAGACACATGAGTAGTAGCACCAGAATCTAACCACCAAGTATTATTAGGAACTTCAACAAGATTCATTTCATAGCAAACAAAGCTGTAATGTTTACCTTTCTTGTCGAACCAACTCTTCCTCTTAGGACAATCCTTCTTGAAGTGTCCTACTTGCTTACAAAAGAAACATTTCTTTTCCTTCTGGATTTGACTTTGAGGTCCTTTCACGAAGTTCTTAACATTCCTTTTGTCCTTTCTACTTGATGTTCTTTTGCTGCTACTGGCACTTCCAAGACCTACGAGGTTAGCAACTTGGTCTTTCATCTTCCTTAATCTCCCCTCCTCTTGAATTAACATAGCCTTTAATTCCTTAAAGTTCCATTTATCCTTAATGGTGTTGTAATTCACCTGGAACTGGCTAAATTCAAGAGGTAGAGAGTTCATGATGAATTGAACCAAGAACTGCTCATGTACCTCCATTCCTAAGGTCGTTAACTTTGCTGCCAGATTAGACATGTGCGTCACATGATCATGGATTGGTTGAGACCAGTCAAACTTCTTCGTAGTTAGCTCATTCATGAGGCTTCCTACAATCGACTTGTCAGCCAATTCTGATTGTGAACACTCCTTAATTTTCTCTATGAATTCCCTTGCTTTCTCTGTCTTAGGCATTGATGGCTTGATACTTTCTGCCATCGTCAACCTCATAAGGTTCAAGCTCAGCCTGTTAGATCGCTCCCATCTCTCATAACGAGACTTTTCAGATTCAGAGCTATCTGCCGTAATAGCTGACGGTTCTTGATCAGTTAGTATGGCGGAGTCCAAAGCCATTACACCCAGTGTAAACTGGATTTGCTCGAACCACTCACCATAGTTGAGGCCATTAAATTTTACCACAGAGTTAGCAGATGCAAACACATTTGATGAAGCTGCAAGCATTCATACATGTTTACCCGTTAGTGCTTTGAGACTTTAATGTATATTCAGACTAATAGAAACTTTAACACTTGTATTTTAAATAACCTTTGGGAATATTTAAATACAAGTACTATCATTGATGCTAATTATATATTCTTTAATATTAATCAAATCAAACACTAATCAAATAAGTATGTTATCTTTGGATATACATATTATTGACTATAGTAAGAAGTGACTAATTCTTTTTATTATTAATTATATTCAATGATCCACCTTTGGGTGATCTCCTAGAATATAAATAATAAATTAATTGACCGATCAAACTTTTATGTCATTTAGCATCCTTGATCTTGATCAATTATAGACTATTATTATTTTAATATTTATAAGTAAATAACAAGGCCACTTTGGTGACTAACATGTTATAAGCTATATAAATATTAAAATATTAATAGGTAAATTTATCTTAATATTATGTTAATATTCCATAACATAATTATTTCTATATTGTGTTAATATTTTATAACACAAATTACCTATTATTAAAATGCAGCGGAAGCATTTTAAACTATAAATATATATTTACATATATATATATATATATATATGTCCTTAACTATATTGACATCATATCAAATGCGTAAAGACACAACACTTCGTTCTTTTATAGTGCCGTGTTTACTAAATAAAATAAAATAAATCCAAGCATGTTTGTAAATCTACTCACACTTGTGCACATTTACTAAGTTATCAGGCTAATAAAATAAAATAAAATCTTTTCAAAAAAAAACATGCATGCACACGTTTGTTCCATGACACAGCCATTAATCAATTTAGCGTTAATCTACGTAAAACAAACCGGCGTGACTTTTCATCACACAAACAGTTACTTTTCTTCCTTCCTTGCAAGAGGAAAAACCAACAACAAGAGAAACATAATCTTGTTTTACCATTTCATGCAAATGTATTACACAACCTAAACAGAAAATCAAACCGCATGCATGCAATCAGTTAACCGTTTACTTAAAACCTCGTGCCTCTAAATATATACTTTTATATATTGACACCAACACGGGAAACGGTAATACGCTACGTTTATTATATATACATATTAATTCAATATTCCAGAAAGTAATATGTCTTTTAATGGAAACTAAGAAAACAATGGCCGTCACACTTATCTTTATGGCATCGTAAGATTCTAGTGGTTTGTATAATTATAATACTCGCTCGAGTGTATCGGTATTATTACGATGCCGTACTTATGAGATTACGAAGCCGTACGTTCCCAAACGTTTCAGTAAGTAATCATGAACACTCTTTAAAAAGGATTTAACCATGTATGTTCATGACACTTGAAAAAATTATTACAGTGAATTAATTAAATCTAGAATGGCTCTGATACCAATTGTTAATTTATTTTAACACCAAGACCTTAATCTAGATTTGCATTAATTCAATCTTAACAGATTTCTAAAGATGGTAAAAACACTAACCTTGATCCATGCTTGGATGCAATCCCACCTCTTGATGTTTTCCCCTTTAACCTTTTTCTTCTTGGTGATTTCTTTGATGGACAAGAAATCCCAAAACCTCCTTAGTCTCTCCTTTCAATGATCAATATTATTGCTGTGTGTTTTTGGAAAAACTCTTGTTTTTCCTTATGTTTCAATAACACAATGCACAAGGTCTTTTATATTAGTCGAAGGGTTGTGTGTGAAGTAATACAACTCTTCAAAACTCCAACACAACTCTTCGTCATATATTATAGACCATTATTTAATAATATACTATATATGTATATGATCATAGGAGTAAAGGTATTTATAATTAAGGTAAAGTAGGAGGGTTATCAATACACCCATATTCTAACTCATTACTCGAAACCGATCCATCACGGTATCGACTTTTATATTAGAATATAAAATATTAATATGAACTTGAACTTTATATTAAACCAATAGATACATAGGTCACATAGAATATAAAATATTCTTACAAAGGGTTGTGAGAATGTAACGATTTGAATACAAGTGTGATGAGCTGCATCAAGAAAAACTTATAAGGTAGACATTGTTGAGTTTTATCTCAGCATCACTGATATGAGACAAGTCAAGACCTTTTAGGTTTCTAGCCACTGGTCTAGATCCCAACACTTGACTTGTGATTTCAACAGGTGTAGTAGCAGTGGCCTAGTCAGAAATTATTTGGACCAGGGTCAAAAAAGTTCAAAAATATAATTTATAAATTGTATAAAAGCTATATTTTACAATCATTCATAATTTGAAAAATAAATCACTCATAATTTGAACTCTTCTTTTTCTCACAGTTTCATTTATTATATCTTTAAATATTTGTTTTGATAAAATAAATAGAAAATTACTTATTCCAACCAATTACCATATTTTAAAAATAAGAAGGATTAAACCGCTTTGTTGTATTTCTTTTGAGTCTTTCCTTAAAATTACGACTACGAAACTGACAAAGTTCTCAAGTTCAATATTTCTGTTTAACTTTATCTCTTTGATTATAGTGATATCACGATATATTTTCTTCACCAAGATCATTTAGATAAATTGGTACATTATTTATTTATTAATTAAAATTTAGCTGATAGCTGTAAAAAATATTCAGATTATAAGCATAAACCTTAAATATATCTATTGAATCAAAACCAATGAATCATAACATCTTTAGTTTGATAAATAAATAATAAAAAACCAAAGTATGAGATAAACCAAAACAAAAAAAGTTGAAATTAATCCAAAAATGTTTGTGGAACATGAGCTCTCACATTCGTGGAAGAAGGGGAGTTTGCATATTAATTTATTTTGGCAAAAATATTTTTTAGTAAAAAAAACGTCTATATTGTCCTAATAGGCTAAAACCAATTTTGTACTATTTTTGTCTTTAATACCCTTTTCTATTTACCAAAATAAACAAATAAAAAGTTTCATAAACCAAAAAAAAACAATAATAAGAACTATTGAAGAAATACATACATCAATGTAGAAGTATTTTTTGGTTCTATAAAATGTTTAAATAAAAATTTCAGATTTAACATTCTGCGAACGGCAGAATTTACATTCTACGAAGTGGAAAATGAAATTCATGTTTTTCATTAAATCTTCTAAGATTAGAATAAGTCATCTAACTAAATAGAAGTAATCTAAAAATATTTAGAATACACATTCTACGCTTAACCTACCCTTCTAAAATTTGTAAAACAAACAATCTACACATTACTCAATATCTAAATTTGGTAGAAATAGAATTCTAACATGTTTTCTTATTTCTACATATAGCAGAATGAATAAGAAGGAATAGTTGCGAAAATTATGGAAAGTGCGAAAATATTTTGTAAATATTGTGTTTCCATTTAAAAAAAAAATCAAATTTCTGAACAGAAAATCCAAAATCACCATTAGCCTTTCTTCTTCAAACACCTAAGTTTCCCTCTTGATCTTTCACAAAAAAAAATTCATGATACATATCTATGTTTCATGAGGTATATGAGAATTGAGTGCAATTTCAAGTTAGGTATTCTATGTCGAAGAAAAGAAACTGAAGCCGATGTGGTGAAAATTTTGTGACTAGTTGCTTCTATCCCAAGTCAAACATCTACATCATGCGGACTCAATCACTGTCTTCTCGCACTCGCTGAAATATATATATATGTCTGGTCAAAGGATGCGTATGTTTTGAGATCAGTTTCCTGCGCTCAAAAAACCCAGCGTGTTAACATCTCTCTAATACTATCCAGCAAAGGGATTACAGGATACTCTCTTGGCGTAAGCAAAGCAGAATTGATAGACTTAGCAGGATTGGTTGTTCTAATGTCAAATTGGTATCCAAGAAATTAACATCTAGCCCATTTTTTGACATCCGCATCCGTAAGATATTTTCCAATTCCTGGACTGATATTGCAAATATGAGTAAACAACCTCTGAAAATCAGCCACTCTATAGGCCTTTGAAGCCTTAGAAATCAACCCAGCTAGTCCCTCCCTCGTAATGTGTTATCACATTATTCAACAAATGATGAATACAAATACCATGCGTCGCTAGCGGATACACATGCTCTAGTGCCTTGACTAAAAACATTTGTTTGTCATAAATAAAAGGCAACTCATTATCATCAGCAACGACAACTTTTAATTGTCTGAAAAACCATTGCCAAGACCGATCATTCTCAGAGTCCACTACACCGAATGCAACAGGATACAAATTTGAATTTCCATCTAAAGCAGTTGCAACCAGTAGCACCCTTTTGAATTTACTCTTCAAAAATGTTTCATCCACAACAATAACCCGCCTGATGAATTTGCTAAACCCTCTAATCGATTGCCCAAATGCTAAAAACAGAAATCAAAATCGTCCATTTACATCAGTCTCATAAGACGAATGTGTACCTGGATTGGCCTCTCCCAGCATGTGCAAGTTTCTTGGTATTTTCACAAAACTTTTCTCTGGAATACCTCTGACAGTGCTGATTGCAAATTCACGTGAATCCCTAGCTAAAATTTTGATACTCACATCCATATTCATTACGCATAATCTGAATAATATCACTTGTTTTAGGCCCTTCTTTGACACCTTCATATTTATGCATGATCAGACCGCCTATTGTTTTTGATGAAGTTGTCTTCCCGGCACTGGTTTTGCTTGAAGGTGCACATGAATGTTCACCGACATACTGCTTGATAATAAAATATGTCGACCCCGACAAACACTCTGCTCGACAGCCCCAATTGTAACATCTATCTGCGCATCTAATACACCATATTTTTGTATTGGATGTGATCACCTTGTAGTCAAAGTGGTGCCTCATTGCACATAGCTCAAACCTCGCCTTCAACACTGTTTTGTTAACGAAAAAATCCCCTTTCTTAACCAATTCGACCAGAGATATCTTCCCCACCTTTTCTCGGTATTCTTTTTTAGACATGATGGTGACAGAATCATAATCATCTTCATCAATCTCGAGTTTCTTCATAGCCATAACATTACTTGAACCAGCCCCATTGTTACAAGTATTGCTCTCCTTTCCATCTGTAGTTGAATCAGTTGGCACCTTATTAATATTAATGTCGACTTTATTTGAATTCCCATGCTTGGCTTTATGGGTAACACACAATCGGGTTGACTGATTCTTCTTAAGATACCCTAGGAAATTTTTCAGTTGCCGTAAGTTTCCAATTCTCACTGGTGGACATTTATATGAATTGATCAATCCAATAGGTAGATAACTAAACTCCAAGTCGCTAGCATTATCTTCGAGACCAAAATCCTCCAAAACGATATTCTGAAACTCTTCATAGGTGGACCTTAATTCCAAAACAAGTAACCTTCCCCATGCTTTTCATCAACAGAGAATTTCCATCCAAAAGGTCCAACCAATTCTCATACACCACATGAAGCATAGATATGCATAATGGAAGAAAATTTGTGATTTTTTTTATGAAAATCAAAAAAATATGGAAGAGAGGTTGAAGAAGACGATAAATTGAAGAAATTGATTTTTTTTTTACTTTTTTTGTTCAAAAAAATTGGATTTAAAGATAAGAAAACATAATATTTGCAAATATTTTCATAACTACTCTTCTTTTAATTTTCGCAACTGTTCATCCGTAGAATCTGAATTCTAATATAGGTAGAAGACAGTTACAATGTTTGAAACTAAGTTCTACGACTAAGTAGATTATTGGTACACTGCAGATTGTTAATTATGCATACTTTAGAATGGTAGGTAAAACGCAGATTGAAGATTCAAAAACAAATATGACACATAACAAAACATGGATATCGAATTCTACTGTGTAGAACACGACATCTGCTATCTGTAGAACGTAAATTTAATTTTTTATAACAACTTTTACATCCCTGAAAAATACCAATACATTGGTATAAGTATTTCTACAATATTTTATATTTTTTTAAAAAACTTTGGTGTGCAAAATAATTTATTTTGATTTATTTCAAAAAATAGAAAAAGTATTAAAGGCAAAAAGGGTACAAAATTCGTTTTTATGCTAATGGGACAACCTTATGGTTTTTTTGGCTCAAAAAAAAAAATTTCCCCTAAAAAGTTTCACAAACCAAAAAAAAATAGAAAAAAATAAGAACTATTGAAGAAATACATATATCAATGTAGAGGTATTTTTTTGGTTCTAAAAATGTTTTAAAAAAAAATTCAGAATCACTTCTACGAACTGCGAAATTTATATTCTACGAAGTGGAAAATGAAATTCACGTTTTTCATTAAATCTATTAAGGTTAGAATAAGTCATCTACCTAAATAGAAGTAATCTAAAAATATTTATAATACACATTTTACGCTTAACCTACCATTCTAAAATTTGTGGAACAAACAATATACACATTACTCAATATCTAAATTATGTAGAAATGGAGTTCAAACCTGTATTTTTATTTCTACAACAGAATGTACATTCTACAAATAACAAGGAGTAGTTGCGAAAATTATGGAAAGTGCTGTTATGAAAATATTTTGCAAATATTGTGTTTCCATTTAAAAAAAAATCGAATTTCTAAACAAAAAATCCAAAAAATAACCATTAGGCTTTCTTCTTCAAACACCTAAGTTTTCCTCTTGATCTTTCACAAATTTTTTCCGTGATGCATATCTATTCTTCATGTGGTATATGAGAATTAAGTGCAATTTCAAGTTAGGTATTCTATGTCGAAAATAAGAAAAGGGAAATGGTACTTGGTTTAGAATTGAGCTCCACTTTGAAAAAGTTACAGAGGATTTTAGTTTTGAAGAAACGGATGTGGATGTGGATGTGGTGAGAATTGAGTGCAATTTCAAGTTAGGTATTCTATGTCGAAGAAAAGAAACTGAAGCCGATGTGGTGAAAATTTTGTGACTAGTTGCTTCTATCCCAAGTCAAACATCTACATCATGCGGACTCATTCACTGTCTTGTTGCACTCGCTGACACATATATATATAATCTTACAAGGTTTCCATCAAAACCTGAGATCGGTCGAAGATCAATGAGTTCTGAAAATTGTCATAACGAAATGTTGTCTTACATGGTCATCCTCTTCTCCCACCGGTTTTCAAAGGCGAAGGGTTTCCATTACCAGTGCAGCGACAGCGACCACATCCTCCACGGCCACGAGTGCTCTGTTTCTTGTCATTGGCTTCTTCTCCATCCTCACTACGGTCACTGCCTCGAGCTTCCTTGTCCTTGTTGCTGTTTTCTTCATCACTGTCTTGTTCAGACTCAGACGAAGCTTTCCTCTTTCTAGAAGACCTCTTTTGCAGGTTGTTGCTACAGTTTCTTCATTGGTTTCCAGTCTCTGCAGGGTACCAACCTTCCATAACCCCATCTCCAATACGTTTCAAGATTTATATATCGATGTATCATGCTTATATATCTTGAACAGAGACGCTACTTACGTGGAAACAAACCCATTCTTAGCAACGGCCACTGTATAACAAGAACACATAATAAACACTAATTAATTTAGTTATAACAAAGATTAACCACATGCAAAAACGAATTATCAAAGACTCGTTTTCACAAAGATAGTTAGTCCGAAGAAGAACCAAGAAATAGATTATCTTCGCTTTTAACGGGAGAAGACTAGATTATTTTATTTTAATTAGTTTGATTATTTTAGATATTTCATAATTAATTTGTTAATTTTATTATCGAAGGGCAATATTGGGACTCTGAAAATTATTAACCTAATGGGACAATTATAAAATTGAGATAAAATTAATAGTATTTGATATTTCCTTTATCAAGTAGGTAAAAGAGTATACAAATACTAACGGGATTAGGAGAATAAATCACAAACCTTATAATATTAGGACCACGTAGCTTTTTATATATAAAGGGGAAACAATCCCTCTATGAATCATCCCAACAAGAGACAAAGAGATCAAGCAAATAAGAAAAGACTGTTTGTTCCAGGTAAAAGCTTTGCTGTTTTAAATTCATTCTTAGATAGCACAAAGAGAGGATTACAAAACTCTAATTAAATTCTTCCATAGTGACTTTGTTTAATTTATGTAAACATTCCCTGATGTTGTATTGTTTACCCTCTTTAATTTATTTATTTTTGGTTTGGAAACGTTTCCAAGGAACTAAATAAAAACTCTCAACAACATGGATACTAGAGCAGAAGGCAAGTCTAAGATGGTTATAGATGTTTGGTCTTTGTTATCTGTCAAGGATAAAAGGACGACGCAGAAGAAACCACCACCAAGTGAACATGATACAGGTTCTTCTAAGGGTAGTCCAAGTGCACACGCTACAAGTAATAAGGATGCGCCTGTCAATTCATCAAATATGTTTTGGTCAATGTGCAATGAATGTAAGACACGATGCGAATATTGGAGGCATTCTTGTCTTAACAAGGCCGTACTTTGTCCGTTGTGTGGTAAGACTTACATTGCAACCGAGCATATTCATCGGACACCTGCTAGGAAAGTCCGCAAGAGTTACAATGTATTGCTTGGAATTTATAGATAAATCTTTACTGTTTGACTTTTTTTCTTAAGAAATCTAACATGTCGATTTTTAGGGCTGTAATATTTGATTTGGAAATTTCTGATTTTTTATTTTATTTTAATTAGTTACTTATTTTAATATTTGCAATGAAATCCATACTCTATATTTGAACATTTAAGCTCTACTCATGAAGCACAGAGGCTTTATTCATATAATACAGAGACTTAAAAAAAATTATAGATGTGATTCAATATCCGACAAAGTTAATATAAAGTGTTGTATTAATATTAATAAAACATATAATGTTTATAATTTTATTTGTTTACAATGTGTCAAATAATTATTAAAGTTAGTAGTACCTTTCGGACAATGTGCACTCATTGCTTGACATACTGTGAACTTGTGAGAGTGAGAGCTTATTTATCTTGACAAGACCTCGCTTTGTCCATTCTGCCATGGACTTTTCGTAGCTACAGAGAGGTTTCCAAAGATGGTCAATGGGAAGCCATTCATAAGATTTGCTCCTCCTCAAGCAACAAGCGGAAGCACAAGCGATACTCCAAACTCTACTCATGAGGCAGACATGCATTTCAGGAAGCCGATAACAACATGAAATCCATACTCTAGATTTGAACATTTAAGCTCTACTCATGAAGCAGAGGCATTTTTCGAGAAGTAAGAGATCAGAAATTGAAGAATCTTGATCTTTTATATTTTTTTTGTATTAGATGAAGTTGAGTAATCAAAGTTGCTACACTTATCACTACTTGTCTCACGTTTCAAAGTTGAAACAAGAATGAATAATCTTACTAATACTAACAAATACATCTCTCTTTCCATTCTCTCAATTCTTAAAGGTTGATGAAAGGATGTGAAATTATAACACAGAACATTAACTCTACATAATATCTGAAAATCTTCATAAAGTCCAGCTTTCTATGTTGGATCAATCATGCTAATAACACTGCAACTGGTATCCCATACCAAAATTTCTTTCTCTCTGTTTAGATCTTTGACTAAACTTTCTTTTTATGTTTCTAGAAAAGCAGAAGTAAAATTATGATGGTGAAGCTTTTGGATCATGGGAAGTTCAACTTACCAGGCGCAGTTGCGAAGGTTTGATGAGATCTGATTATAATGTTTATCCAACTCCTGGCCAGACAAAAACCTAATGAACTAGACAAAAACAACTGAAATTTCCTTAGCAGAACAAGTGGTCTACAAATTTGACTTTGTGACTTTGTGAAATAACATTTTGAAACCAAACGAATGTCAAATAAAGCATCAACGTGCGTCTTCTTCTTAATAAAAATACTGATGGGACTGATTATGAAAAGCTGTTATTATGAGCATATTTGGTTATTGAAAGATTTGCTAATCGTGCAGCTGCGAATTTGACCGGAAACGATGTGGACCTGCTTGTACATAAGTTAACTAACCCGGTAGAAACCCCAAATCTTTGCGGTTGGTTTGATAATAAATGACACAGATCAGACTGCTAGAGAAATTGCAAACTCTGATTCCAAAGTATAAGAGAGTTGTTTAGAAGTTGAGGACAAATGATTGTGCAGAGGTAAGTAGTGGAACAGACAGTGCTTCTAGGTGAGTCCTGAATGATATCTTTTATGATTATTGTATAAGAATGTTATGCATCTAGACTTAGGAATGTGCAGTGGAAATGTAAGTGTAGATGAGGCGCTGAACACAAGTGCAGAAAGTAGAGACACATCAAATTTGTTAACGGGTTCGTTTCTTACATCCCCGAGAGCTAGTCCAGATTTCATTGATCATTAGAACAAGAAAGCAACCTACAATTGCTATATGGTACAACATAACCACTAGTGTCTACCACTCTTTTCTAGATAACCTATGTAGATTAGGGATCAAGTACGCATGCATAGATCACCATCTAGCGCACCAGAGCTCATTGTCTTCTACAACTGCAATCTTCATACACTGTCACAATGAAACATTTTGTGCTAAACTCCCCCGAGTATAGGCTTCAATCTTCTACCTCTTTAGAAGTATTTCACCAAGTACGTCAGCACCCAACGCACACCAGTGATACAATACGCGTGATCACCCCAGCATACACACAGCTCACCACGAGCTACACACTATGGCTAAATCCACCATAAAGTGTCAACTTCAACGCCACCAAACTAAGTACACATCGGACTCCATCAGAAAATGCTTCAGAATGTACTTCGACACAAAGCAATAACACACACCAAGGAAACCTCTCTCTCTCTTCTTTATTATTTGAGGTATGCGGTCTTCATAGGCACGTCCTCCTTAATATATAAGACTAGAACTTGTTATACACGTACTCAACTTTCTCTCCAAGCCTTTCAAATACACTTAAGCCAACTTTCTATTATTTTTAGTGAAAAACATTCCTTTTGTTTTATGGAAAACGTCCATTTGTCTTCAAGCACATATCATCTTTCTTTTTTTCAAACTCGGCAAACCCATATTCAATCATAAAACACGAATTTCATTATAGTCCATATTCATGACACATGCTTGTACTATCTTCCTGTAATATTTCACGAAGTAATACAAAATATCTCAGCAAACTGCATCTTCAGAAACAAGTGAAGTTTTTTTTTTATCTATCACCATCATCACTGTGAAATGTCCAAACTTTTTATTTTGTGTGCTCTTTTCAAATTGGAACATTGAAAGTGAAAATTAGGATTTGTTTGATTCAGGTTTAAGTTTGTTTTTGGTTTTTGTTTTTTTTTAAAATTTTGAATTGTTTAGTCATATTGTAGTTTATCCGAATTGAATATGTTCTTAACGGCGGGAGCCAATTAATTAAAGTGAGTCCACGTAAATTTTCACGTTTTCATTTTAAAAATAAAAAAAATCAATACTTCACAATTCACAATAAAATAAAAAAAATAAATATAAATATAAATATATAAAAGGATAAGAGGTAATTTTTAGTTTTTTATATTCATTTAGTTTCTTTCAAAAATAAATTGAATTAGATATTTAAATTATATTTTAAATATTACTATTTTTAATCAGAGATATTTTAGAATAAAATTTTCAAATAATAATAAAAAGGTATTTTCACAATATGTTATAACAACAACAAAAAAGAAATATAACTCTTTAAAAGTTGATGATAATACAAGAAACAATTATCTCTTATATAATTTGTTTTTCTAGAAAAAAATGTAGATTTTTAAAATAGGATTTTTTAAAATTTTTGTCACAAAAATAGTCCCCAATAAAAATAATCAAATAAATTTTTTTATTTTTTTCTTTTGAAAAAAATAAAGTGTCAACTTCATAAAGTGTCAACTTCAACGCCATAAAGTGTCAACACACTATGGCTAAATCCACCATAAAGTGTCAACTTCAACGCCACCAAACTAAGTACACATCGGACTCCATCAGAAAATGCTTTAGAATGTACTTCGACACAAAGCAGTAACACACACCAAGGAAACCTCTCTCTCTCTCTCTCTCTCTCTTCTTTATTATTTGAGGTATGCGGTCTTCATAGGCACGTCCTCCTTAATATATAAGACTAGAACTTGTTATACACGTACTCAACTTTCTCTCCAAGTCTTTCAAATACACTTAAGCCAACTTTCTATTATTTTTAATGAAAACTTCATCTTCAAGCAAACTCCTTTTGTTTTATGGAAACGTCCATGTGTCTTCAAGCACATATCATCTTTTTCTTTTTCAAACTCAACAAGCCCACATTCATCATAAAACACAAACTTCAATATAACCCATATTCATGGCACACGCTTACACTATCTCCTGTAGTACTTCACGAAGTAATATAAATAGGGAAATTAAGCCATATAACCAACAAAAAAATTATAATTCACTAACTAACTAAAAACCTCCTCTCTCTCCTCCTTTCTCTTCATATCTCTCTCTACCTTCTTACTACAATTCTAATTTCCCTTTTTTTGGTTATTTCACAAATAACCCCTATAAAATATCTCAGCAAACTGCATCTTCAGGAACAAGTGAAGTTCTTCTTCTATCTATCTATCATCATCATCACTGTGAAATGTCCAAACTTTTTATTTTATGTATGCTCTTTTCAAATTGGAACATTGAAAGTGAAAATTAGGATTTGTTTGATTCAGGTTTTAAGTTTGTTTTTGTTTTTTTTTTAATTTTGATTTGTTTAGTCATATTGTAATTTATCCGAATTGAATATGTTCTCAACGGGAGCCAATTAATTAAAGTGAGTCCACGTAAATTGTCACTTTTTCATTTAAAAGAAAAAAAAATCAATACTTCACAAATCACAATAAAAATAAAATAATATATAAAGGATAAGAGGTAATTTTTAGTTTTTTTAATATTCATTTAGTTTCTTTCAATAATAAATTCAATTAGATATTTAAATTATATTTTAAATATTACTATTTTTAATCAGATATATTATAAATATATCTAAAGAATAACATGTTAAAATAATAATAAAAAGGGGAAGCAATCCCTCTATGAATCATCCGAACAAGAGACAAAGAGATCAAGCAAATAAGAAAAGACTCTTTTGTTCCAGGTAATAGCTTTGGTGTTTTAAATTCATTCTTAGATAGCACTAAGAGAGGGTTACAAAACTCTAATTAAATTCTTCCGTAGAAAATATGTTTAATTTGTTAGTGATTTTGTTTAATTTATGTAAACATTCCCTGATGTTGTATTGTTTACCCTCTTTAATTTATTTTTTTGGTTCGGAAACGTTTCCAAGGAACTAAATAAAAACTCTCACCAACATGAATACTAGAGCAGAAGGCAAGTCTAAGCTGGTTATAGATGCTTGGTCTTTGTTATCTGCAGGAGAAACCACCACCAAGTGAAAAGGATACAGGTTCTTCTATGGGTAGTCCAAGTGCACACGCTACAAGTAATAAGGATGCGCCTGTCAATTCATCAAATCTGTTTTGGTCAATGTGCAATGAATGTAAGACACGATGCGAATATTGGAGGTATTCTTGTCTTAACAAGGCCGTACTTTGCCCGTTGTGTGGTAAGACTTACATTGCAACTGAGTATATTCATCGGGCACATGTTAGGAAAGCCCACAAAAGTTACAATGTATGGCTTGGAATTTATAGATAAGTCTTATCTGTTTGACTTTTTTTTAAGAAGTTTAACATGTCGACTTTTAGGGCTGTATTATTTGATTTGAGAATTTCTGATTTTTATTTTATTTTAATTAGTTTAATATTTCATAATTAATTTGTTAATTTTATTATCGAAGGGCAATAATTTCAGCTTTTATCTTGTAACCTAATTTGAGTTTTTTTTTTAATTATATAAATAAAATTTACATATATTCTCTTTAAAACGGGTGAAGATACATGACAACAAACTAGCTAGATAGATCAAGAAGATCGAAGACATGATGAAAGCAAAAACCTTTTAGCACTCAGGGTTCTTCATCTCCCACGCTATTTTCATCAGAAGGGACTCTTTTGTAGTATTTAAAGAACCAGCAACCTGATGAGCAGCAGTAAACCATAAAGTCAGAACAACAAGTACATAAACTAGGCTTTATCAGGAAGCTTCAACATAAAACCAAACAATAGACATCAGCAAGCAGAAGACAAAAAACACACAAGATAACAGTTCTGACTACGTTATATGGTCGGAACCAATGCGTGATGGGACTTACATGTGTAACAAAAGCGTGGTTCAGCCACAATCCAGGAACCAATTGTTATGTGTTACGGAGACGAAAAAAAACATAGATGTAATTCAAAACCAGATAAAACTTCCACAGAAACAAACTATATATATATACTTCTTGAAAAGGGTTGTGAGAACGTAACGATTTGAATACAAGTGTGATGAGCTGCATCAAGTAAAACTTATAAGGTAGACATCGTTGATTTTTACCTCAGCATCACTGATAGGAGACAAGTCAAGACCTTTTAGGTTTCTAGCCACTGGTCTAGATCCCAACGCTTGACTTGTGATTTCAACAGTTGTAGTAGCAGTGGCCGAGTCAGAAATTATTTGGACCAGGGTCAAAAAAGTTCAAAATATTATTTAAAAATTGTATAAAAACTATATTTTACAATCATTCATAATTTGAAAAATAAATCACTCATAATTTGAAACTCTTTTTTTATCACAGATTCATTGATTACATCTTTAAATATTTGTTACGATAAAACAAATAGAAAATTACTTATTCCAACCAATTACCATATTTTCAAAATAAGAAGGATAAAACCGCCTTGTTGTATTTCTTATGAGTGTTGCCTTAAAATTATGACCATGAAATTGACAAAATTCTTAAGTTAAATATTTGTGTTTAAATTTATCTCTTTGATTATAGTGATATTACAATATTTTTTTTCACAAGGTCATTTAAATAAATTGGTCCATTATTTATCTAATTAATTAAAAATTAGCCTATAGCTGTAAAAAATATTCAGATTATAAACATAAACCTTCAATATTTCTATATATTGAATTAAAACCAATGAATAATAACATCTTTAGTTTGATAAAAATAATAATAAAAACACCAAAGTATGAGATAAAACAAAACAAAAAAAGTTGAAATTAATCCAAAAATGGTTATGGAACATGAGCTCTCACATTCGTGGAAGAAAGAGAGTTTGCATATTAATTTATTTTGGGAAAATTATTTTAGTATAGAAAAACGCCTACATTGTTTCAATAGGCTAAAACTAATTTTATACCATTTTGTCTTTAATACATTTTTCTATTTATCAAAATAAACAAATAAAAAGTTTCACAAACCAAAAAAAAAGAAAAAAATAAGAACTATTGAAGAAATATTGATCATATATCAATGTAGAGGTATTTTTTTTTGTTCTAAAAATGTTTAATAAAATTTCAAATTGTACTTCTAGGAACTGCAGAATTTACATTCTACAAAGTGGAAAATGAAATTCACGTTTTTCATTAAATCTAATAAGAATAAGTCATCTACCTAAATAGAAGTAATCTAAAAATATTTAGAATACATATTTTGCGCTTAACCTACCATTCTAAAATTTGTAGATCAAACAATCTACATATTAGTCAATATCAAAATTCTGTAGAAATAGAGTTCTAACATGTGTTCTTATTTCTACATACATCATAATGTATATTCTACGGATAAGAAGGAATAGTTGCAAAAAAAATGGAAAGTGCAGTTATGAAAATCTTTTGCAAATATTCTGTTTTCATTTTAACAAAAAAAATTCTTAACAAAAAAATCCAAAACAATCACCATTAGCCTTTCTTCTTCAAACACCTAAGTTTCCCTCTTGATCTTTCACAAAAAAAAATTTCATGATACATATCTATGTTTCATGAGTTATATGACAAATAAAAAGTTTCACAACCAAAAAAATAGAAAAAATAGGAACTATTGAAGAAATACATATATCAATGTAGAGGTATTTTTTGGTTCTAAAAATGTTTATAGAAATACATATATCAATGTAGAGGTAATGAACAAACAATCTACACATTACTCCATATCTAAATTTTGTAGAAATAGAGTTCTAACATCTACTATATTAAAATAGAGTCCTATTTTTATCTACTTATAAATAGTCTAGGTTGAACAATTGCATTTAACTAGCTTTCATATTATTTTTACTTTTACCTAACTTAATTATTCTTAAATATATACACTAGCCTAAAATTAAGAAACTAAATAACTAATCTATTGTTTTTAAAAATAATAAATTCAGATTATATTAACACTAAATTTGAATAAACAATCAATTATATTTTATTTACTAATATAAAAAATAATTATATATGCCTACAAATCCTTATAAATATAAAAATTTACTTTAAGCCAAATGAAAGAAATAAATTCTTCAAAACTTTCACCAAATACATAATATAACTCTTATAGATAGAGTATTAAAATTAGATATATATATATATATATATATATTAGAAAATAAATATTAATAATTAATTACTATGAATATTTAATGATATAATGGAAAATATTATTATTGATATTTTTATGAGTATAGTTTTACTAACTATTTCAATAAACATATAAAATATTCATCAAAAATAAAACTAATTGAAAAATAAAAAACACATCTACTCTATTAAAATAGAGTCTGATTTTTATCTACTTATAAATAGTCTAGGTTGAACCATTGCATGTAACTAGCTTTCATATTATTTTTACTTTTACCTAACTTAATTATTATTAAATATATACACTAGCCTAAAATTAAGAAACTAAATAACTATCTATTGTTTTTAAAAAATAATCAATTCAGATTATATTAACACTAAATTTGAATAAACAATCAATTATATTTTATTTACTAATATAAAAAATAATTATATATGCCTACAAATCCTTATAAATATTAAAATTTACTTTAAGCCAAATGAAAGAAATAAATTCTTCAAAACTTTCACCAAATACATGATATAACTCTTATTGATAGAGTATTAAAATTAGATATATATATATATATATATATATATATATATTATAAAATAAATATTAATAATTTTATATCCCAAGTCAAACATCTACATCATGCGGACTCATTCAGTGTCTTGTGGCACTCGCTGACACATATATATATATAATCTTACAAGGTTTCCATCAAAACCTAAGATCGGTGGAAGATCAATGAGTTCTGAAACGAAATGTTGTCTCTAAATAAATAAATCATTCGATGTGGGTTACAAAAGTAGTTACTAAGACTTACATGGTCATGCTCTTCTCCCAACGGTTTTCACCGGCGAAGGGTTTCAGCGACCGCGACCACATCCTCCACGGCCACGAGTGCTCTGTTTCTTGTCATGGGCTTTCTTCTCCATCCTCACTAAGGTCACTGCCTCGAGCTTCCTTGTCCTGGTTGCTGTTGTCTTGTTCAGACGAAGCTTTTGTTGCAATACGTTTCAGGCTTTGGTCTTGGTCACACCATAACACTCTGTTACTAGGACACCTTTTTCTGGTTACATAATCACTTTGGTAGTTAAATTGGAGGAAGCTGGTTCCATGTTTTTTCTTCCATCTCTCTCACCAGTTCATGCATAATACATGTACAAGCCATATGCAGCAACTTATTTGTGAAGTCATATCCGTTCCCATTCGCATCCAAACACTTTTTTACTCCAGAAGAAAACAGCAAAAGCTTGAATGAGTAATCCTTCACTACTACCAAACTAACCATACGTGTCATGCTGCTAATAGCTCTGGAAGGTCTTGCAGGTGTCTGGATTTGCCTCCTAATGTTGCGGAAGTTTTGCAATTGATCAAATATTAACTTTTATGTTGCAGCTTCAGTACTTCCTTGAGACGCTCAAATACACGGAATAGATTGCTGGTTTCAAGCACAATAAGTTTACTTAATAGTATTGGCCCAAAATATGTTTGAAGAATCTATGTCTTGATATTTCCTTTATCAAGTAGGTAAAAGAGTATACAAATACTAACGGGATTTGGAGAATAAATCACAAACCTTATAATATTAGGACCACGTAGCTTTTTATATATAAAGGGGAAGCAATCCCTCTATGAATCATCCCAACAAGAGACAAAGAGATCAAGCAAATAAGAAAAGACTGTTTGTTCCAGGTAAAAGCTTTGCTGTTTTAAATTCATTCTTAGATAGCACAAAGAGAGGGTTACAAAACTCTAATTAAATTCTTCCGTAGTGATTTTGTTTAATTTATGTAAACATTCCCTGATGTTGTATTGTTTACCCTCTTTAATTTTTTTCTTTTGGTTTGGAAACGTTTCCAAGGAACTAATTAAAAGCTCTCAACAACATGGATACTAGAGCAGAAGGCAAGTCTAAGCTGGTTATAGATGTTTGGTCTTTGTTATCTGTCAAGGTTAAAAGGACGACGCAGAAGAAACCACCACCAAGTGAACATGATACAGGTTCTTCTAAGGGTAGTCCAAGTGCACACGCTACAAGTAATAAGGATGCGCCTGTCAATTCATCAAATATGTTTTGGTCAATGTGCAATGAATGTAAGACACGATGCGAATATTGGAGGCATTCTTGTCTTAACAAGGCCGTACTTTGTCCGTTGTGTGGTAAGACTTACATTGCAACCGAGCATATTCATCGGACACCTGCTAGGAAAGCCCGCAAGAGTTACAATGTATTGCTTGGAATTTATAGATAAGTCTTTACTGTTTGACATTTTTTTTTAAGAAGTCTCGATTTTTAGGACTGTAATATTTGATTTGGGAATTTCTGATTTTTTTAATTTTATTTTAATTAATTTAATTATTTTAATATTTCATAATTAATTTGTTAATTTTATTATCGAAAAGCAAACTATATACTTCTTGAAAAGGGTTGAGATAATATAACGATTTGAATACATGTATCATGAGCATCAATAAAAACTTAAAAGGTAGACATTGTTTATTTTTACTTCAGCACAACTGATATGAGATAAGTCAAGACCTTTTACGTTTCTAGCCATTGGTCTATATCCAAATACTCGACTTGTGATTTCACCACCTGTAAACAATGTGCCAACGATTAGAGAACATTCAAATATGTAATTTTAAGGACATAAGTGTTTGTATAGATAATGCTCCACAAAGAAACAGATGTTCGGTGTAAGTAAGAATTTTTGTTATTGAATCGTGGAGCTGTGGCGAGGTGTCACTAAAGTGACATGTGGTTCTACGGTCACTGAACATGTATGCCTCGATTAAAAGTCTTGGACCAAAATATGTTTGAAAAAGCTATGTCTTGATAGTTGCTTTATCAAGTCGGTAAGAGAGCACGTAGCTTTTTTTATATAAAAGGGAAGCAATCACTCTATAAATCATCCGAACAAGAGACAGAGAGATCAAGCAAATAACAATAGAGTGTTTGTTGATTTAGTTCTTATTTTTGTTATCTATTCTTTGTTCCTAAGAAACAAGTGTCGGTGATGATCGATGTCTACATCTCTGCTGCATCAAACAAGATCATTGGATCAGGAAGAGAAGCTGATTGGTACAGAGTTCTTGGTGTTGATCCTTTGGCTGATGATGAAACTCTGAAGAAACAGTACAGGAAGTTATCTCTTATTGCTTCATCCGGACAAGAACAAGTATAAATGCGCGGAAGGTGCGTTTAAGTTGGTTTTAGATGCTTGGCGTCTGTTATCTGACAAGGTTAGCAGAACCGCTTATGATCAAAGTAGGAAGTTAAACAACCCAGTTTCTTCTTATTCGAATCAAAATGCTAGAGACGGTGAGGATCCAAGCGCAAACACTAGAAATAATAAGCATGTTGCTGTTCCTGAGCCTACGAAGAAACCTAAACAGAGGAAATATTGTAACTTTGGACAATGTGTATTGGTGGGTTAGTTTCATACTCATATTATTCCTTAGTATAAAAGATTTTAAACATTAATTAATTAACACTATAATCCTAAACATATTGTTCCTTTACAATAAACTTTAAGAAGTTTACGATATAATTTTTGTAACCTAATTTGAGTTTTTATCATTATATAAATAAAATTTACATATATTCTCTTTAAAACGGGTGAAAAGACATGACAACAAACTAGCTAGATAGATCAAGAAGATCGAAGACATGATGAAAGCAAAAACCTTTTAGCACTCAGGGTTTTTCATCTCTCACGCTATCTTCATCAGAAGGGACTCTTTTGTAGTATTTAAATAACCACCAACTTTGATGAGAAGCAGTAAACCATAAAAGTCAGAACAACAAGTGCATAAATTAGGCTTTATCAGGAAGCTTCAACATAAAACCAAACAATACACATCAGAAAGCAGAAGACAAAACACACACAAGATAACAGTTCTGACTACGTTATATGGTCGGAACCAATGCGTGATGGGATTACATGAGTAACAAAAACGTTGTTCAGCCACAATCCAGGAACCAATTGTTATGTGTTACAGAGACTAAAAAAAACCCATAGATTTAATTCAAAATCAGATAGAACTTCACAGAAACAAACTAGATATATACTTCTTGAAAAGGGTGTTAATTTATTTTAAACAAGACCTTAATCTAGATTTGCATTAATTCAATCTTAAAGATTTCTAAAGATGGTAAAACACTAACCTTGATCCATGCTTGGTGCAATCCCACCATCTTGATGTTTCTCCTTTAACCTTTTTCTTCTTGGTGATTTCTTTGATGGACAAGAAATCCCAAATCCAGGAACCATTGTTATGTGTTACAGAGACTAAAAAACCAATAGATTTAATTCAAAATCAGATAGAACTTTCACAGAAACAACTATATATATACTTCTTGAAAAGGGTTTGTGAGTATGTAACGATTTGAATACAAGTGTGATGAGCTGCATCAAGAAAAACTTATAAGGTAGACATTGTTGAGTTTTACCTCAGCATCACTGATATGAGACAAGTCAAGACCTTTTAGGTTTCTAGCCACTGGTCTAGATCCCAACACTTGACTTGTGATTTCAACAGGTGTAGTAGCAGTGGCCTAGTCAGAAATTATTTGGACCAGGGTCAAAAAGTTCAAAAATATAATTTATAAATTGTATAAAAGCTATATTTTACAATCATTCATAATTTGAAAAATAAATCACTCATAATTTGAACTCTTCTTTTTCTCACAGTTTCATTTATTATATCTTTAAATATTTGTTTTGATAAAATAAATAGAAAATTACTTATTCCAACCAATTACCATATTTTAAAAATAAGAAGGATTAAACCGCTTTGTTGTATTTCTTTTGAGTCTTTCCTTAAAATTACCACTACAAAACTGACAAAGTTCTCAAGTTCAATATTTCTGTTTAACTTTATCTCTTTGATTATAGTGATATCACGATATATTTTTTTCACCAAGATCATTTAGATAAATTGGTACATTATTTATCTAATTAATTAAAATTTAGCCGATAGCTGCAAAAAATATTCAGATTATAAGCATAAACCTTAAATATATCTATTGAATCAAAACCAATGAATCATAACATCTTTAGTTTGATAAATAAATAATAAAAAACCAAAGTATGAGATAAAACAAAACAAAAAAGGTTGAAATTAATCCAAAAATGTTTGTGGAACATGAGCTCTCACATTCGTGGAAGAAGGGGAGTTTGCATATTAATTTATTTTGGGAAAAATATTTTTTAGTAAAAAAAAACGTCTACATTGTCCCAATAGGCTAAAACCAATTTTGTACTATTTTTGCCTTTAATACCCTTTTCTATTTACCAAAATAAACAAATAAAAAGTTTCACAAACCAAAAAAAAAACAATAATAAGAACTATTGAAGAAATACATACATCAATGTAGAGGTATTTTTTGGTTCTATAAAATGTTTAAATAAAAATTTCAGATTTAACATTCTGCGAACGGCAAAATTTACATTCTACGAAGTGGAAAATGAAATTCATGTTTTCATTAAATCTTCTAAGATTAGAATAAGTCATCTAACTAAATAGAAGTAATCTAAAAATATTTAGAATACACATTCTACGCTTAACCTACCCTTCTAAAATTTGTAAAACAAACAATCTACACATTACTCAATATCTAAATTTGGTAGAAATAGAATTCTAACATGTTTTCTTATTTCTACATATAGCAGAATGAATAAGAAGGAATAGTTGCGAAAATTATGGAAAGTGCGAAAATATTTTGTAAATATTGTGTTTCTATTTAAAAAAAAATCAAATTTCTTAACAGAAAATCCAAAAATCACCATTAGCCTTTCTTCTTCAAACACCTAAGTTTCCCTCTTGATCTTTCACAAAAAAAAATTCATGATACATATCTATGTTTCATGAGGTATATGAGAATTGAGTGCAATTTCAAGTTAGGTATTCTATGTCGATAAAAGAACTGAAGCCGATGTGGTGAAAATTTTGTGACTAGTTGCTTCTATCCCAAGTCAAACATCTACATCATGCGGACTCAATCACTGTCTTCTCGCACTCGCTGACACATATATACATATTATATATATATATATATATATATATATATACTATACATATATATATATATATATGTCTGGTTAAAGGATGCGTATGTTTTGAGATCAGTTTCCTGCCGCTAAAAAAACCAGCGTGTTAACATCTCTCTAATACTATCCAGCCAAAGGATTACAGGATACTTTCTTGACGTAAGCAAAGCAGAATTGATAGACTTAGCAGGATTGGTTGTTCTAATGTCAAATCGGTATCCAAGAAATTGACATCTTGCCCATTTTTTGACATCCGCATCCGTAAGATATTTCCAATTCCTGGACTGATATTGCAAATATGAGTAAACAACTTCTGAAAATCAGCCACTCTATAGGCCTTTGAAGTCTTATAAATCAACCCAGCTAGTCCCTCCCTCGTAATGTGTTATCAAAATATTCAACAATGATGAATACAAATACCATGCGTCGCTAGCGGATACACATGCTCTAGTGCCTTGACTAAAAACATTTGTTTGTCATAAATAAAAGGCAACTCATTATCATCAGCAACGACAACTTTTAATTGTCTGAAAAACCATTGCCAAGACCGATCATTCTCAGAGTCCACTACACCGAATGCAATAGGATACAAATTTGAATTTCCATCTAAAGCAGTTGCAACCAGTAGCACCCTTTTGAATCTACTCTTCAAAAATGTTTCATCCACAACAATAACCCGCCTGATGAATTTGCTAAACCCTCTAATCAATTGCCCAAATGATAAAACAGAAATCGAAATCGTCCATTTACATCAGTCTCATAAGACGAATGTGTACCTGGATTGGCCTCTCCCAGCATGTGCAAGTTTCTTGGTATTTTCACAAAACTTTTCTCTGGAATACCTCTAACAGTGCTGATTGCAAATTCACGTGAATCCCAAGCTAAAAATTTGATACTCACATCCATAATCATTACGCATAATCTGAATAATATCACTTGTTTTAGGCCCTTCTTTGACACCTTCATATTTATGCATGATCAGACCGCCTATTGTTTTTTGCTGAAGTTGTCTTTCCCCGCACTGGTTTTGCTTGAAGGTGCACATGAATGTTCACCGACATATTGCTTCACAATAAAATATGTCAATCCCGTCAAACACTCTGCTCGACAGCCCCAATTTCAACCTCTATCTGCGCATCTAATACACCATATTTTGTATTGGATGTGATCACCTTGTAGTCAAAGTGGTGCCTCATTGCACATAGCTCAAACCTCGCCTTCAACAATGTTTTGTTAACGAAAAAATCCCCTTTCTTAACCAATTCGACAAGAGCTATCTTCCCCACCTTTTCTCGGTTTTCTTTTCAGACATGATGGGTGAGAGCATCATAATCATCTTCATCAACCTCGAGTTGCTTCAAAGCCATAACATTACTTGAGCCAGCCCCATTGTTACAAGGATTGCTCTCCTCTCCACCGGTAGTTGAATCAGTTGGCACCTTATTAAGATCAATGTCGACTTTATTTAAATTTCCATGCTTAGATTTATAGGTAAACACACAATCGAGTTGACTGAGATTCTTCTTAAAATACCCTAGGAAATTTTTCAGTTGCCGTGAGTTTCCAATTCTCACTGGTGGACATTCATATGAATGATCAATCCAATAGGTATATAACTAAACTCCAAGTCGCTAGCATTATCTTCGAGACCAAAATCCTCTAAAACGATATTCTGAAACTCTTCATAGGTGGACCTTAATTCCAAAGCAAGTAATCTTCCCCCCCTGCTTTTCATCAACAGAAATTTCCATCCAGAAGGTCCAACCAATTCTCACACACCACATGAAGCATAGATATGCATAATGAAAAAAAATTTGTGATTTTTTTTTATGAAAATCAAAAAAATATGGAAGAGAGATTGAAGAAGACGATAAATTGAAGAAACTGATTTTTTTTTTACTTTTTTTGTTCAAAAAAATTTGGATTTAAAGATAAGATAACATAATATTTGCAAATATTTTCATAACTACTCTTCTTTTAATTTTCGCAACTGTTCATAGTTATCCGTAGAATCTGAATTCTAATATAGGTAGAAGACAGTTACAATGTTTGAAACTAAATTCTACGACTAAGTAGGTTATTGGTACACTGCAGATTGTTAATTATGCATACTTTAGAATGGTAGGTAAACACAGATTGAAGATTCAAAATTTATTTGGATTACTTTATTTAACATGTTACATTTTCTAAAACAAATATGACACATAACAAAACGTGGATATCGAATTCTACTGTGTAGAACACAACATCTGCTATCCGTAGAACGTAAATTTAATTTTTATTTAACAACTTTTACATCCCTGAAAAATATCAATACATTGGTATAAGTATTTCTACAATATTTTATATTTTTTAAAAAACTTTGGTGTGCGAAATAATTTATTTTTGATTTATTTCAAAAAAATAAAAAAAAGTATTTAAAGGCAAAAAGGGTACAAAATTCGTTTTTATGCTAATGGGACAACCTTATGGTTTTTTTGGCTCAAAAAAAACAATTTCCCCTAAAAAGTTCACAAACCAAAAAAAAATAGAAAAAAATAAGAACTATTGAAGAAATACATATATCAATGTAGAGGTATTTTTTGGTTCTAAAAATGTTTTAAAAAAATAAATTCAGATTCACTTCTACGAACTGCGAAATTTATATTCTACGAAGTGGAAAATGAAATTCACGTTTTTCATTAAATCTAATAAGGTTAGAATAAGTCATCTACCTAAATAGAAGTAATCTAAAAATATTTAGAATACATATTTTACACTTAACCTACCATTCTAAAATTTGTGGAACAAACAATATACACATTACTCAATATCTAAATTCTGTAGAAATGGAGTTCAAACATGTATTTTTTATGGGAGAA
>CAJHQP010006637.1:0-37007 GCA_905132765.1 Moricandia arvensis | reverse complement strand
GTTAAACATATATTTAATATTAATTTTCTAAGTACTGATGAATAAAGATATTTTTTGAAAATCGTTGTTAACCCGATAATTTTTACTAATATATATATTAATGCACTTATTTTTGAGTTATTATTTAAAGATGTAACATCATCATCAAGTAACTTATGTCGTTATTAAAATATAGCATGAATGTTATAGAATTATTAACTTTGTTGTAAATATTTTTATATTCTGCGAAATGTGTGTATGGACCAAACTTAAATTAATCTAATAAATATTATAGTATGTAATATATTGTATTTCAGTTTTTGAATCAGAAAGTTTTGTATTTAAGACTACTAAAATTAATGTTACAAAACTAAATTATTATTTATTTTCTTTTAAAAAGAATAATATGATATTTTCATAATGGATATATCTATCTTAATTATAAAACTTAATTAGCTGAGATATCTATATATATAAACTTATGGTCATAGATTAAATATAATGAAGCAATTAAAAATCAATAGCATAATGAAAATCATAGCTGGGGTTTTATTAGGAATATTATTGTTTAGATGCATATTGGTTTATTTATTTCTGTTGAGGAAAATATGCGTAAATTTAGAGATAATTTAATTACAGTTCTTTATAACTAATGATCTAATATAGATTTTTGGATATGTAGAATAAGAAAATATGATCCGTAAATTATAGTAGAGTTAGAGGTAGATTGAGTTAAGTACCCATAGCAGTTAGCATAAGAGAAACTTGTTTTGGAACAACACATGAATAATAATAACTTCCTTGACATCATGATTTCAGTGCAACTTCTTTTTCATTTAATCATTATATCTATCTTCACTTATTAAAGGATTAGGAAGTACTTTAGGATTTTGTTTGGCATAACATGATAGTGAGGATTAGTTTGGATACATGATACAGCAGTATTAAAAAATAATTTATTTCTGTTTAATTACAACTTAAGCGCTTACATTTAACAATATCTATCTTATTAAGTAGATAGTACTTTAGGATTTTGTTTGGAACATGGATAGTGAGATTGTTTGGATACGACATGATTAGCAGTCATTAAAAATATTTGCTTTTATTTACAATACTTAGCCCTTATTACATTTAACATAAATCTATCTGATTTAAAACTGTAGTACTCATAAAACTTACACACACGTATTTTCTTCTTCTTGATTACGCATTCTGTGCCATTGAGATAATTTTAAAGTAATTTATTTACGGGTTGACTAATAATTTTTTATCTAAAGCCAATAGAATTTTCAAAAACAAGCATAGAATATTAATGTAACAAATATATCCAAAATCGTAGCCTTACGTTAACAATAGTATTTTTTATTTCCAAATTAGCAACCTATAAAATAAAGAAGAAAATCCATGCAATCAATTGAAACTAAAATCTAGAGGTTTTCCATATATGAACAAAACGTAATAGAGATGGTTGGCTGAAAATTGAGATATTCACTATATCTTGGATAGTTTTTAAATCATATTATTTTCTGTGTTAAGACAACCATATTATAATTTGTTAGTTATACATTTTTTCTTATTTCAGCAAAAAATCTAAAATAAAAAATCTATCTTAATTAAGGTAGAAGTACTTTAGGATTTGTGTTTGGAGACTATGGATTAGTGTGAGAGGCATTGTATCTGGAATAACATGACCGATAGCAGTATTAAAAACTGAATATTTCTTTTCTGGTATTTAGCAAACTTAGCCCTTTACATTCTACATCATCTATCTTATTAAAGTAGAAGCTAACTTTAGGATTTTGTTTGGAAACATGATAGTGAGGATTGTTTGGATACATGGATGAGCAGTATGGTCATTGACAAATAACATTCTCTTTTATTTACAGAACTCCAATAGCGCCTTACATTGACATCAATGCTATCTTATTAAAACCTGTAGTACTGCATAAAACTTCAGCACCCTTATTTTTTCTCTTATTTACCATTCTGTGCATTGAATAATTTTAAAAGAAATTTTATGTACGCGGGTCTGACTTAATAATTTTTTTATGCTAACGAAAAAATCCAAAACAAGCATATTTAACAAAATAGATCCAAAAATCTAGCCCTTAACGTAACAATATTCTTGGTTATTTGCCTCAAATTACAACGCTCCAAACATATAAGAAAATCCATCAATCATTGAAAGCTAAATCTAGAGGTTTCATATATGACAAAAGCGTAAACTAATTGCTAAAATTGAGAGTATTCACTTATTCTTATATTTTATTTAATCATACTATTTTCTGGCTGTTAGACAACTCCATATTAATTGTTGAGTATAGCATTTTCTTATTTCAACATCACAATAAAAAAATCGTAGCTTTATATGAAATAATTGAATATGTGTACCCTATAAATTTTGTGTTCAGTTAATAGATAAAACAATAATAGAATATGCAACAGATTTCAAACATATAAAACACATATAAAAGCAAAACAGCAATGTATATCATGTGTATATATTACAATTACTATAACACTCATGTCGGTGTTAGTCATAGGTCATCTAAGTACCCATCGACTGAGATTCTGTGTCTTTTCTGGAATGTTGGGAGTTCAAAATGGTTTTACATGAATATACAGACGGTGATCGGTAGGATCATTCAAGTGTCGCAGTAAGTTGTGAGGAACCCAATGACGTAATATTTTAAAAACTGTTGGTTTCTACAATATATATAAATAATTTTAAAATAAAAATAAAATCAAAACCCCGCGCTTTGTAAGCGCGGCGGTCACCAATCTAGTTATTATTTTATGTTCCCTTTAGTTTACCTTTTCATGAATGAGAATATTGTGTACTTTTATATTTTTTGTATTGTGTTTGAGAAAAAGAAGCTGCACGCCAAAATATACAGGATGCAATGGAATAAATATACAGCTCGCCTGCTTTAATCTCGGCATTAGTAATGCTAATCCTGCTTTTAACCTTCAGCTTCGCCAACATATTCCCGTAATATTCCCAGAACGTATATTAGTCGCTAATCAGCTGGTAAGTGTTAACTAAAGAAATCATTTACCTTATCTAGAACTTCGTTGCTTTTACTTTATAAGATGCTGCTTATATTTCAAAGTTCAATAATGTGTAGATTTGAGAAAAGGAACAAGGGCAAAACGAACCTTTTCAGACGAAAAGAAGAATAAGGGTCCACGGATTATGTTAGCTTTTAAGATGGATTTTATGATATTCCTCGTTTCTTTTTACATGATGTTTTAGAAGGTTATGTTGTTTCAAAATAGATACTGTTTATAAGATTTTTAAGGTATTTTGAGAATTTTAAGGTTAACTTTAACTTTATTGGAAACTGGTCAACCAATAAAATTTTACAGTCTTTTTTATGAATGTGTTAAAATGATTTAAAATTATATCTTTAATAAGTAATTTGTTAGATAAATGTTAAATTAAAAAACGGAGGGATTAAATAATGAAAAAATGTGTACAATATTTTATAATAACAGTGAAACGTTGAGGAGAGCGTTACTGAAACGCATGGAAAACAAATGTCTTCCTTTCTTCTAGTTCACACACAACGCGTAGCAGTTCACCCTGATTATATATCTATTTAACTATATAACGACAGCAAAAGTAAAATTTTATACTAGAAATATCAAAATGGATCACGTATCTATAAAAGAATGAGTTGTTACCATATAGTCATATTTTCAGAATTGACTTACATTGAGAGACATTTTACACATTTCAAGACATATTGAAAAAAGACCCAACATAATAAGATGACAATAATGCCCTTATTGTGTAGACATTTAATTTTGTAGGTGTATGGATAGTAATGTCTTTAATATTGGTGCATTGGATCTATAATAGCAAAGTTGATCCTAAGGCTGCGTATTAAAAGTTTAGAAGTAGGTTAGCTGGGCCTCTGAAATTTGGAGTAGTGGGTGAGTTGTGGACAGGTGAATTGTGGAAAGTTGATGACTATGGATGTGGACGTGAACCGTGGAGGTTCTGTAGGTTCAGTGGTTATTTGGGTGGGTGGAGCTAAGGAAATAAAGCCGTGGAGCTGTGCTGCATATTAGCTGGATATATTTTGACAAATAAGTATAACTAAATCCTTCATCAGAAATTGAGTTCAATGAACAATGAGAAACAATAAAAACTCAATGAATGATGAAAACTACAACAAATACAAGTGGGGTTGCTTGAATCCAACAAAAACGAAGTCTTTAGTTATTTATTTCACTTAAAGCTTTCAGAGACTACGAAGTCAACAAGACACGATGTACATCTCATGAACATAATCAAACAATTACTTAATTTAAAATCAGAAGCTTTTATCAAACTCTCATGTCCTTTCCCTTAACAAATCTACACACCATCACCATTGACGTTATATAGAGAACAAAAGAGTGATAAAGTTCTTACAAGTATAAAAGGGAAGGACTTTACCTAGAAAATTATGACCATCCATCCCAACAACGATCAAATTAGGAAGCATAACTTCGTCTTCCGACTCGAACGATTTGACATACTCGTATTTGCTTCTATGATTCTATGATTCTACTCCTTTGTCATACTAATCAAAACTATATGCTCCTTCTTTGTTTCTATGATTCTACTCTTTGAGCTTTGAACTTTTTACAGAAGCACACATAGACCTCCATATCCCATCAATGAAGTAGACTCATTCATCAGAATACAATCATGGTCAGTGAGCCTGGTTTATCTCAGTTGGTCAAAATTCTTAATAACTCAAAATGAAGGACCAGATGTATCTAGAGCTTTCCCTTTGTAACTGAAGCGACGACGACTACGGACAGCCGCCACAGAAAATTTTGTGAATGATAACCACTGCGAACTACTGTCACGATGTTAAAAGGTCAAAGGGTGGTGAATGGAAGTGGCTCACCGATGGTTGCGGAGAAGCTGAACACGACGGAGGTGACATGGACAGAATAATCTGAAGCCTGTTGTGGAAGAAGTATTTCACGGTGGTAGTCATGTGATTAGGGTTAGAGATTTTGGGTTAGAGATTTTTGAATTTGTCGCTCTATTGCAGAAGAACACGATTGGTGTGAATGTGATTAGGGTTAGAGATTTTTTTAGATTTGGGGAAACATGCTACAGAGCAACAATAAAAACAAGTAATGAGTTTCAACCCCCCCAAAAAATAACTAAATTAACATTAAGATTAGAAGGGTATATTAGACAATCAACAAAGAAAAAGTATACCCCAAGTGTAATGTGTTTTTTTGTGTAATTGGCAAAGTCATAATGTGTCTTTGTGTGTAAATATTTCTAAAAGAATCACCATCAATGCATCAGTTGGTCGTGAGACCACTCAACAAACCAAACAACAGTTCATGGGACCCACTAACAAGTTATCCTCTCAACAGTTTTGTAACGGTAATAACATTCTCAAAAATTACAGTGTACAGCTGGCCAAAAGAGGTATTTCCAGGAAGGTGGCCTCCAGCTTTATGTAAGAGATTTTAGGCTCTCGAATCCCTAGGACCAACAGCTTTATGTATAAGTTGTGGATGTACATGTTTGTAATATGAAATCTTGAAAGTTACGGAAAATATTCAGAAACATAAAAGTTTATTTGTTTCAAATACTATGCTCTTGTTTTCTTGTCATGGTATCAGAGCTATAAACCCTCATAGGTGATTTGATGGCTGCGTATCTTGATACTTATCCTTTTCCCCCCAACGTTCATGTTGTGAGTTTAGTCACTTTACATTTTACGGACACAAATTATCTTTTCTGGAAAACTCAGACGGAATCTCTTCTGAGTAGTCAGAAATTGTTGGGCTTTCTTAATGGGCATTATCCTGAACCAGAAGCTTCATAACAAGACATTCGACAATGAAGTTCAGCAGGCTGCAAATCCAACACATGAAGCTTGGTTTTGTACTGATCAGTTGGTCAAATCTTGGATCTTTGGTACTCTTTCTGAAGAATCTCTTGGTGGCATATGTTCTCTTACCACCTCGCTAGATATTTGGACATTGTTGGCTAACACTTACAACCGAAGTTCCATTGGAAGAGAGTTTGAGCTCAAAAGAAAACTTTAACTTCTGTCAAAACAAGACAAGCTTTTTTCTGTGTATATACTTAAGTATTCTTCTCTGTGTGAATCAGTTGAGTTGCATAGGCAAGCCAGTAGATGAATCGATGAAATATGTGGCTTTTTGAAATAATCTTGGTAGAGAATATGATCCAATAGCTATTGTTATCCAAAGTTCTATGTCTCGTATTCCTCCAACGTTTTCTGATGTGGTTTTGAGATTCAAGGCTTTGATGCATGTCTTCAGGCTTATGAGTCAGCTTCTGTTCAAAAAAATGTTTCCTTTCAGTTAACATCTTATGTTCCTCAACAGACGTTCAATACAACTTTAAGTCACAGAGGCAGAGGGTACTATAATAATAGGTATGGCTCTTAAAGAGGTTGTGGTAGTTTTTCATCAAAGGAACATGTTTTTATCAGAAAATTTTTCTCCTTCCAACAATTCGTCCTACTTGTGAATATGTGGTCGAGTTATTCATACAACGTTGAAGTGTTGGAATAGGTTTGACCACAATTACCAGAAGGAAAAGACTCCTCATGTTTTGGCTGCGTTACAGTTGCAGCCCTTCAAAACACGAATGACATGCAGATTCATGAGCTTCTTCACACATCACTTCATCACCATCTGCACTTCAACAAACAACACCATACGATGGGCTTGAGTATATTATGGTAGCAGATGGAAACTGCTTACCATCACTCATGTTGGTTCAACCAATCTCACTGTTAGCACATGTATTATTTCTTTGTCTGATGTCCTGGTTTGTCCAACATTAAAGGAAATTCTATTGTAAGTTTTTAAGTTATGTGAGGATTCTCCAAGAGGTGTGTTCTTTTATGCACATAAGGTTAATAATTCTGGATCTCTCAACCAATGAAAACACTAGGTCAAGTGAAATAAGACATGCTAAACAGCATCTACAGTCCAGACCACAGTCTCATCAGTCGCCTATCGACTCATCAACAAGATACTCGCAATGCACCATAGTCGACACCAGCAGACATGACACGTTTGAAAGCGTACAGGACCAAAGTAAGTGTCGATGATAATGACAGTACATTCTTCGACCTCGGCGGTATAAACTTTATATGCATCGGGCAAGAGAGCTAAAATTTCCTAGGCACAGAGTTCTTTTAATCTCTACGACTAACGGAGCAACAGACACTAGTTACCTATTTACGTCTAGCCGCCCCGCTACAAGACACACCGTTAATTAGAATCCCCCTCTGCATCGCGACTCCTCCGACGACGCTTTCACCACCTGGCCTACACATCATCCACCGTCATATGTTCATCATAGCTGACATTGTAAGTACGCCATCTAAAATCTTGCTGAGCGATATTTACCAGTGGGCCCTCAAACCACCTGTATGTTATCTCCGTTCAACATCTCTCACGAGCCGTAATACCCGCACTGCTGGCGCACTGACTGCTCCTCCTGTTCTCATTCTCTATTTCTTTTGCTCTTCTTCATCTTGCTTGTTTTCATTCTCCTTTCTTTCAGCTTCTCCTCTTCTTCGCCTCTCTTCCCTCCCCTCTTTCGTTTTCATCTCTAATGCTATATTCACGTCCTCAGTTAATAAGAAGATTTATGTTCAAACTATGTTCCATATAGTCTCGGGTGACTTGAAGTTGTAACCATAATGAAATGGGCAAAATTTTAGCCAATTCCCATTCCTCTGTATCACATGACTCCTCTCTCACTCTTCAGTGAGTCAGCTAGCGACTATTTAAAAGCTGTATCGATCCCCACTTTCCCGAGCATGCTGTCGAAACGCATCATATCGTGAGCGGGTGGCCAAGATTCATTGTGATGCATATCTGGGCCTCTTCTTTATAGTCTTTTGAGTACAAGGTTTCAAATATTATGTGGTTTTCATTGATGATTTCTAGAGATACAACTAGTTTTATCTTCTCATCTCAAGTCTGATTTCTGAAATGTCTTCTTAATGTTTCAAAAACAAGTGGAGAACCAATTTGACAAAAAAATTAAGATCTTTTAGAGTGATGGTGGAAGAGAGTTTACCAGTAATGTATTCAAGAAGTGTCCTCAAGAACAGTGGGATCAAACACCAAATGTTTTTCCCCTATGCACTTGAGTAGAATGGTTTGGCAGAGATAAAACATAGACATCTCACATAACTAAGCCTTTTGATGATGTTTCATGGTGGTGTTATATTACACAATTGGATGTAAATCTTCTTTACTTAAATTATATAACCAATCTTCTGCCTTTCTCTGCTCTGCAATTTCAAACTCCATTTGAAAACTTGTTTCAACAGAAACATGAGTACACTGCTTTGCGTGTCTTTGGCAGTGCAGTATATCCTTGTCTCAGGGCTTATACAGCTCAACAAGTTTGAACCTTGTTCACTGCAATGTGTATTTCTTGGGTATTATGCAGCATCAAAAGGATATAAATGCTTATATCCTTCTACTGGGATAGTTTTATATCAATCGTCATGCTATATTTTAGGAAAATATTTTTTCCTTCCGTGATAAGTTCAGGCATCTGGTTGCAAACTACTCTACTTCTCTGCTACAAGCATGGCAAAAAGTTGTTCCTCATCCAAAGATATCTCAGTCTAAAAAGCTACTCCAGTGATCTTACCGACTTTACAAATGGATAATGAAGGTCAGGTACCTGCTGCAATACGTAATCATCAAGAGCTTCTTATCCCACCCCTACCGGATTATGATCACAATCATTCTGATTTTGATCAAGAAGTTCAAGAAGAACACAATATACCTGATAAGTTTCACCCTATGGCCACAAGGGCTAAAGAAGGAATTAAGGAGCTTAATCTGAGGTATGATCTACAAACCAATTCTTACGTTGTGTCTGAAACCATGACCGTGACTGCAGCTTTGAAAGATTCAAGTGGACTCATGCAATGGATATGATGAATTGAAAACTCAACATGAAAACGACACATTTCACTTAGTAACTTGTGAACCAAGTATGCATGTGATGGGCAGTAAATGGGCATACAAACTGAAACTAAATTCTGATGGAACAATGAAACTATATAAAGCTAGGTTGATTGTCAAAGGAAATGATTAAGAAGAAGGAGTTTAGTATTTAGAGACTTTTAGGTGAGAACAACAATAATAAGAGTAGTTCTTGGTGTTGCTACTGCAAGGCAATGGTCATTTACTCATTTTTAAATGTGCTTTCTTACATGGGGATTTACATGAAGATATCTATATATCTCAGCCAGTATGGTTTGTAGATCCTATACATCCCAGATTATGTATGTAAGCTTAACAAGGCAATCTATGGACTTAAACAAGCTTCAACAACCTTGTTTGATAAGTTTAGTACATATCTTTTGGAGTTAGTTTCTTTTGTTCTAAAGCTGATCCGTCTCTATTTATTTATCATCATCATGGAGATATGATTTACTTATTGCTCTATGTTGTTGATATAATATTAACTGGAAACAATAAGATTCTGCTCCAGAAGTTAAAATATGATTTGAAAATTCAGTTTGCTATGAAGGATCTCGGTTCGTTACACTACTTTCTGGGAGTGCAAGTTCATAATACAACAAATGGTTTATTTCTGAGCTAGACTAAGTATGCCGAAGATGTACTATTTCAAGCTAATATGTCAAAGTGAAATCTTATGCCTACTCATCTTCCATTGCAACTCTTACCAAATACACCATCATACTTCCGAAGCCTGGCAGGAAAACTTCAGTATCTGACTATAACTAGACCTAATCTGCAGTTTTCTGTTAACTTCATCTATCAACGTATGCATGCTCCTACTCAATCTGACTTTTCCTTTCTAAAACGTATATTTTCGCTACGCCAGAGGGACAACATCCTTTGGTTTACATATCAAAAGGTCTGATAATCTTTTTGTTAGTGCCTTCAATGATAGTGACTGGGCTGGGTGCAAAGAAACAAAGAGATCAACAACAGGTTCTGCACCTTTCTTGGATCAAATCTTATATCATGGAATGCTAAGCGTCAACCAAATGTTGCTAGATCTTCCACATAAGCTGAATATAGAGCAATGGCAGAGACTTCAGCTGAATTAACGTGGATAACAACCCTCCTTAAAGACCTTGCTATCTCTTAGTCAGGACCAGCAAGTTCTTCATTCTGATAGCTTGTCTGCTTTTCATCTCACAACAAAATCCATCCTTCCATGCTAGAACAAAGCATTTCAAAACAGATTGGCCACCACACTAGAGAAAGAGTGTCTCTCGGTTTTATTTGAAACAAGGCATATATCAGTTGTAATGCAGACTGCAAACATCTTCACTAAGTCTTTACCACGTTCACAAGAATGAGAGACAAACTTGGAGTTGGGCTTAACACCCATCTCAAGTTTGAGAGGGGTATAAAAAGAGTCACCATCAATGGGCTGTAACACCACTCAACAAACCAAACAACAACCCATGTCTCAGCCCACCAACAAGTTATCCTCTCAACAGTTTTGTAACGGTAATTAATATTCTCAAAAGTTGCAGTGTACAACTGGCCACAGAAACTTCCAGGAAGTGCCTCCAGCTTTATGTAACAGATTTCAGGCTCTCGAATCCTTAAGACCTAATGATAAGATAGCCACATGTAGAGTGATGATTGTATAAGTTGTGGCTATATATGCTTGTAATCTGAAATCTTGAAAAATAATGGAAATATTTATAAACATAAAAAGTTTCATCTGTTCAGATACTCTACTCTGGTTTTCTTATCAATATTCATACTTGCTGAAAATGTTAGAAATAACATGAAAGCTGATCTCTAACCTTACACTGGATCAGATTTCTCTTTCAGATTTAAAAGGTAAAAAATCTATGTGTTTTTGGTTTCTTTTTCTCTTTTTCGGCATCTAGAAAAATAAAGAAAGAAAAGATTGAAATGCATGTATTAATACTAGGAAAATTCTCTCAATAGATTTTTTTTAAGTTTTTGTCACAAAATAACCCTAAGAATGATCGAAATAACTTTTTTATTTACAACATTAATATTTATTTTTCTTTTAAAAGCAAAATATTTAATATTATATAAAAAACTATTTGACACATAAATCATTCAAGAACTGTGAATTAAAAAAATTCAAATAGAATCTAGAATGATTTTATTTTTTAAAAGATATGGAAATATATTTTTATAAAATATCAGGTTACCTTTTTTAATCAATAAAACTTTGTTAATACAGTTATTTAATAGTAAATCTGAAATATGAATAAACAATTTCCCAAAACAGACAAAAGTAAACAAAACATAAGATAGTATTTCAAAGAATAAGAAAAAAGGTGTAAGTTAGATTTTAACGTTTTAGTAAGTAAGTAACATCATCCTATAAAAAAATTTAGTCACAAAAAAAAGTAACTAACATGTAGCGACCTGGTTATATGAATGCATGCATTTGTTAGAAGAACCTACGTAGTCCTCCAGAATACCAGACCTGTCTTACACTATTTAGTGACCTCGGGAAACATAAGAAAATGAGTCTTATTTTAAATATTTTTTCAACTTTTTCATTATATTTTTAAATTCAACAAAAAACATAGGCCCTATTTACTAACTATTTGTTCTTTAGCAAATTAATGTGGGCCTTTTATTATTACTAAAATTAGTAGAATTTTGATTTGGATTCATGGGTCCAGTGAGTTAGTATTTTTTTCTAGAATCACAAACTGAATTTAAAGGCACATAAAGAAGAAAAATAATTGAATATTAAGGAATCATAAGCACTATTACAGTTTTTAAAGTGGTCATCGGACACTACTAAAAGCCAATGTACTTCATTGTCAAGTGAATAATGCATAATCCAATAAATAAAGAATCCACAGTTTCTTTGGCTAAGCGGAGTTCATTGGAGTCGGACGTTGAACGAACTGCAGAAAGGAAGGAAGAAATAAACGAATGTAAGGTTTGGTTGTTTTGATGATTAGTGCATGTGTTGTGGGGGCAGTGTGACTGGGGTCAACCAATACTGATTTTAGGTTCTCAAAACCGGTTTAAGTGAACCGAACCAATGTTGAGACTTTTTTCCTTGAGTTTAGACTACTCATGTAACTAACAAACACAACACACAACGCTTCTTAAAAACTTCTTTTTTTTTTCAATGGTTCGTCTTTCAACCTGCGAGTGCATATTTTGCCAAGTTCAAAAGTGTAACAGAGTAAGAAGCAAAGAAGATAAATGATATGGTTTGAGCTTTCAAAGCTCTTTGTCTTCCATGACTCTGTATTTGCTTTTGTGTGCCATTCCATGGAGCAAAATCTCTCTCCTTCCATGTCTGTTTATGGCCGCTAATGTTTCAGTTTCTTGATTAATTCTTGAGATCATCAGACATAGCAGAAGGTATGCAATGTGTGGTCAGAATATCTAAAGTTGCCTCTTTAGCAGTCTTGGTTTGCAGAACAACAATCTGTGGAAGTCAACAGAGAGTTTTAGCTAAAAGGTTATGTATAAAGTTAGTGAGATCATCAGAGAATAATCATACCTGATCATAATCAAGACTAAACTCCATGTATTCATCATCACAGTTCTCCACCATCTCAGCCAAACATTTCAAGTTTTTCACAGGCTTACCGTTGAAAGCAAGAACCTACACAGAGATGAAACCGTTAAGACTTGAATGAATCCATCAATAACTCCACAAATGATTATGCAATTTATACAAACCTGGGTATTGACAATCTCCTCATAACCAATGTTAATGTCAGAAACAAGAACCTGAAAGCAATACATGGATGTTGAGTAAACAGGACGAAGAGTAATAGAAGCATATGGAGTTAGCAAAAGAAATCAACCTGTGAAACTACAACAAGCTGCTCGTCCACGGACTGAGCCATTGCATGAAGATGTTTATCCAAAAGCTTGACAGGTGCATCAAATTCGTATTCTTTTCCATACTGCAAACAAAAATAATGGAAAAGGTTATATAGATTTGTAAATGGATAAGTGTTTGTGTGTGAGAGAGATAGCAAAGAAAGAAAGAGAGAGAGAACCTCAGATCGAAGATAAGGAACAGAGACAGTTGTAAATACAAAGCCAGCAACGATGAAGTAGGAAGGAGGTTTGCCACCTATGTGTCCAGGAATTAGCTTCTTGTGGATTGCAAGTTTTATATTGAACTCGAGAATCTCTTTGTTACGCAGAATCTTCACAAGAGCAGAATCTCCAGTGTACTTTTGAGATATAAGATAGCTAAAGCCAATTCGTTCTCCGTGCCTAAATGGAACTATAAATATCCAAAAAAGAACATAAAAATGTTACAGCCAAAGGATGTAAGAGAGAAGCTCGCTCATTGGTTCCATGCATGCTAATAAGTAAGAATCATTACCAGTTCCATCATTAGCAATATTTACTCCGTCAAAGCTAAGGATGATATCAGACGGCTTCAAAACCTGCGATTCTGGGGCAGTAGGCTCTATTCTCCTTATCCGCACTCCCCTTTGATGAGATTCCATTCCCATTTTCTTACGCAAGTCTGGATTCTCCATCTTCTGCCACTCAATTCCAATAACAGGAAAACCTAAAAGGAGTGAAAAGTATGAGGAAAACAGCAGCAAATGTAGTATAGATAACGAAATAACAGAGACATCATCGGTGAGACTTTAAGTAAGTACCTGTGTACTTATTATGCTTCTCATAATCTTGAATGAAATGTCCAATCACTGGCGTTGGTATGACATAACCAATGTTCTCAGCATCTTCGTGTTTCAACGACTGAAACGCAATGCCAACACATCTTCCCTTGTCATTAAACGCAGGACCACCAGAATTCCCAGAGTTTATAGCTGCATCAATCTGCAAACCCAAAAGCTCTGTCGAGCCATGTACATAAGACAGTATCTCCATCCGGGAAACAACACCGCTTGTGACAGAGATTGTGTCTCCACCAATCGGGTAACCAACAACAGTTACAGCATCTTGCAAGCTGGTAAGTCTCCAAACTCCACAGGGGACACTCCTTCCCAAAACTCATCATCATTAACTGTCAACAAAGCTGCAACAATCCAAGAACAATCAATTCTATTACGCCACAATCAACAGTGAGACTAATAACAAAGGAGAAACTGTTCCATTGCAACTCAAACTACAAGCAACCATACTAGCTACAAAAAACTGCCAACCAAGCTGCAATAACCCAACAAAGAAACAACTAAAACTACAAGAAACTGTCGAGAAAGCTGCAACAATCCAAGTTTAACAAATTTATCAATCATTCACAATCTGCAGAAAAACTAATAACAGAGAAGAAACTGTTCAATGCAACTCAAACTAATCCAAAATTACAAAGAACCAATGCATAAAAGTATAAACTAGATTCATACCAATATCACATTCAGTTCCAATGGCTAAGACTGTTGCTAGATACTTAGTGTCAGAGCCACGCTTCTTGAGCTTAACTTGAGTATGATGCTCAACGGAATGAGCATTCGTCAAAACCCTTCTTCCTCGATGATGAAGCCACTACTACCGGAGCTATACTGCCGTTTCCTCTGCCACGGCAGAGAGAAGTTAGGCTCAGTGTGGACACAAAAGACCTTCACACAGCGTCCATAGAAGGCACAACTTTCACCACAGTCTCCCAACTCGGAGCAGCAGGAATCGACTCCGATATCGCTGCTGAAACAATCAACCCATTGTTGCAATCACCGTTCTGAGGAAGGGACGATCTCTGGCTGATTCCTCCGGTGGATTCGGATTGGTTGTTTAATCGGCGCTTTTTGCCTCTCCCACGGTTGCGTCGCGACGGAGATGGGTTTGTATCGGAGGCTGAAGCGGGCTCAGGGGATAGAGGCAACGGAGATTCGTTGAGATGTGTTACGGAAGGTTCTTTAACTTCGCCGGCGGCGTTATCAGCCGATGAAGCATCTTGTCTTTTGTGTTTGCGACCTCTCTTTTGAGAAGGTTTCATACTTTTTTTTGCACAACCCAGAAGGAAAGAGTGAACTTTTTTTTCCCTCTGGATCGTATCTTCTCTGCGAAATGGAAATTGAAAAACTGAGATTTTCAGAGAAGAAGTGTGTTTGGACGCAGCTAGGGTTTATAATCGGAGGGTTAGGTGATGGCTACGATGTAAGAAACGGCGATGGGCTGTGCCGTCATGTCTGAATTTAAGTAATTGAGCTTGATGTTTAGGCCCATTAGCGAAATATATCTAATCTGGGCTTTTAAAAAGGAGAATTTATGCATCCGACCGGTTTACTTTTTTTTTCCCCAGAAATACGCATAATATTAAAAACAAATTGTTCTCTCAAAAAGCAGAACGAGAAATAAATATGATAGATATACAAAAAAATTATCATTAAAATAGTTTTTCAAAAATAAAATGATTAAAACAAATTTTATGAAAGGGTGTAAATATATATTTATACATTTAGACATTTTATACCCTTTAGGGTGTAAATATACATTTTATACCCTTTGGATTAAATAATTAGACTTAGGGTTTACATTTATGAAGTGGGTTTTGGAAGTTAGGCTTTAAAAATATATTTAAATCTTTAATATAAAAATTCTATTTTGATCATTTTTTTCTTGAGGTATATTTTGTGACAAAAATTTACAAAAGTTTATTTGAGAGATTTGCCCAAGTGGAAATCATGAGAGAATTTTGACGTTTTCTCTCAAGTTTTCCTCATACTTTTCTCTAGAAGTTTTCTTAAAAGTGAAATAGCACTCGGTGGTCGGTGATTTCATCACGCCGGTTCCATCTCCTCTTTGTTTTTTGTTTTTTTTGCTTTCATGAATCAAATTATGTTTATAAGTCTAGTCTTGGGTTCATCTTCCGTTAGCGGGTCCTATTTTCGGTTGCATATAATAAATTTCCGATCTAGAATTGAATTTCCTTTTCCGTTGCGGATTTGGAATCCAGTTTAAACTGGATCTCTCTTTCGCGTGCTTAAAATGTGTAATCTAATTGTGAGGTTTTAATTATCTTCTTCAAAGGTGATGATCATACACTACAAAAAACAGCGACATACTGACGACTATAATTATCGGTATTTCCTCGGAAAAACGTTATTTCGAGGAAATACCGACGATAAATGTCCTCGGAAATTCATTTTTCCATACCGAGGAAGTGGATTTCCGAGGAAATTCCGAGGAACAGGTTCCCTCGGTTTATTTCGAGGAACAGGTTCCCTCGGTTTATTCCGAGGAACAGGTTCCCTCGGAAAATTCCGAGAAAAGATTCCGAGGAACCGTTCCTCAGAAATTTCCGAGGGAATCATTCCTCAGAAATTTCCAAAAAATTGATTTTTAAAAAAAATTATAATTTTTTTAATTTAAATTCGGAAATACAAAATTAAAACTGATATTGAAAACATATTAGATAATATTCAAAGTTGTACAAATAAAAATTCAATTCGAGTTTTTGAAAAAAAAAAGAACTACGGGTCTTGCACGTTGGGGAACACCTCGTTCGGGTACATCCTCTTCATCATCTCCAGCATTTGGTCGTCACTTCCCGACCGGGCTGTCAAACCAACTCCTTAATAGTCATCACTCCCGGAACGACTGGAGGAGCATGAGAGGGTGCAGCTGCGGGCGCGGGAAATGGGAGAGGGAGATGTATGGTAAGAGCTGTAGGGCGATGCGGATTCCCGAGGGTGGCTGGACGAATCCCAAGAGTGGCTCCCCGAACCACCACGACCTCGTGATGAGGAACGACGAGCTCGAGATCGAGGCAGGGGCTCATCATCATAAGACCTCTAAATAATTTTAATAATTACAAATTATAATTTTAATAAATAAAAATAGTTTAATAATTACAAAAAATAGTTTTAATCAATAAAAAATAGTTTAATAATTATAAATAATAGTTTTAATCAATAAAAAATAGTTTAATAATTACAAATAATAGTTTTAATAAATAAAAAATAGTTTAATAATTACAAATAATAGTTTTAATCAATAAAAAATTGTTTAATAATTACAAATAATAATTTTAATAAATAAAAAATAGTTTAATAATTACAAATAATAGTTTTAATAAATTAAAAATAGTTTAATAACTACTAAAAATAGTTTTAATCAATAAAGAAATGTTTAATAATTACTAAATATAGTTTTAATCAATCAAAAAATGTTGAATAATTACAAATAATAATTTTAATCAATAAAAAATTGTTTAATAATTACAAATAATAGTTTTAATCAATTAAAAATTGTTTAATAATTACAAATAATAGTTTTAATCACAAAAAATAGATTTTATATACAAAAAACGCTTTCATATTATATATACATAATTATTAATTCGATTTATATAACCAAATCAATCTTAAAAAAAAATCCAAATCTATTGAATACAAATAATCACAATCCTAAACCCTAAAACCATAATCAAACTCTCAATACACTACTCTACCATTCACCCTAAGAAAAATCTCTAAAAATCATAACACACCATAATACAACTAGATTTTTGAAGAAGAGAGAGAGGGATAGGGTGTTTACATGATTTGGGAATGAAATTGAGGAATCAAACGGTTGGATTCGCCAGAAATTGACGGAGGAGGAGTGTTAGCGGCGGAGAGGAAGAGAGGAGAGGAAGAGAGAAATGGGGAAGAAGGATCTAGCAAAACCTAATAAAATGAGGGGTCCGACGGACATTTTCCGTCGGAATTTCCTCGGAATTATTTAACAAGTTCTTCGGAATTTCCTCGGTTTACTTTTCGTGAAATATTTGGCGGCTAGGGTTGCCCGGATAAATGAAAATATTTTGAGGAACCAATTTTCTTTGGAATTTCCGAGGAAAGTTGGTTTGGGGTTTCAAAACATCAATTTTTTTGCCCTATATCATTTCTTATACAAATGTAATGCATACCATTGAGGATTCTTTGTATAGATGATCCTAAACCATGAAATAACAAAATTTCAAAAATAATTGTAAGTATTCCCTTTACCGTTTATTAAAGTGTATAAGTGTTTATCTTATCTTGTGTGGTTTTCGTTCATGCAATCGTAAAAGTGTTTGTTATCAGGTAAAACACCATTTTTTTTTACTTCATAATCTGCTTAAGACACTTAATGAAGGTTATATACGTGTTATTCAATCCGCAAAACATTTTTTTCGGTTAAAAACCCTTAGTTCCTCGGAATTTCCGAGGAAATTCCAAGGAAAGTTGGTTTGGGGTTTCAAAACATCAATTTTTTTTGCCCTATATCATTTCTTATACAAATGTAATGCATACCATGAGGATTCTTTGTATAGATGATCATAAACCATGAAATAACAAAATTTCAAAAATAATTTTAAGTATTCCCTTTACCGTTTATTAAAGTGTATAGGTGTTTATCTTATCTTGTGTGGTTTTCGTTCATGCAATCGTAAAAGTGTTTGTTATCGGGTAAACCACCAATTTTTTACTTTATAATCTGCTTAAGACACTTAATGAAGATTATATACGTGTTATTCAATCCGTAAAACGTTTTTTTTCGGTTCAAAACCCCTAGTTCCTCGGAAATTTCCGAGGAAATTCCGAGGAAAGTTGGTTTGGGGTTTCAAAACATCAATATTTCCTTGGATGTTGATCGGTTTTTTCCGAGGAACGTGATTTCCTCGGTATTCCATAAGAATATACCGAGGAACTGTGTTTTCCTCAGAATTTCGTTGGTATATTCCGAGGAAATACCGAGGAAACCAAGTTTTGCATTTCCTCGGTATTTCCTCGGTTTTTGGTCAGAAAATTCTGAGGAATTCATTTTCCCTCGGAATGTCCCTCAGAATACCGATGTTTTCTTGTAGTGATAGTCTTTTCTCTATGGGAAATCAGTCTTCACCCGACAATAGCTTTTTGCCGGTGAATCGGCTTATGGGTGGAACTTTCTTATGGAAAGGATGATGATGAGAAGGGATGAATCTCAGTATGTACAGAATATGTTTAGTAGAGATTGACATTCTTTGTGGACGGTCCAACAAATAATCTTCTTTTGTTTGATTGAGCGCTCTTAGAGCTTAACAATTGGAGGTGAAAGATGTTTTAAATTCCGACGTCAACCGAAAGACGGAATAGATCCCAAGATGGTTTCGGTGCTTACAGAGAGATATCCATGTAAGCTACAGTGGCGAGAGGCAAAAATGGGGAATCGGTACAGAAGATTCCTGGCGGTGAAGAACTGAGGCGGCCGAGATTGCCGTCTCGCATGTCAGACAAGTCTCATCAACAAGTGTCTTCGGTTTTTTCAACAAACAACACGTGGAAGGACATCAATTAGAAACCAAACTTCATTTGGGCCTATCTTGTAGGATTTTTGAGGATTTTATGTTACATGATCTTGTTTGTAATGCCTCAAACCCTGTAAAACAGCCCATTAGGTTTGTTAATCAAAATATGTTGACAAAAAAGTGAAAATCATGAAATTAATTTTAGTTAAGTAAACAAACAAATATATTCATATCTATGATTACATGATTAATTAAATATCTCAACAGTAAATATTTTTTTAAAGTATTTAATAGAAAATCACACAAGAAATATATATATATATATATATATATAATATATATACATATAATATTGTTTTTGAGTTCAAGGATTATGGTTTATTATTTAGAGGTTATATTTTATTATAATGTATTTTTTTCTCTTATTTAACAAGTGTTATTTTGTGGATTTAGATCATTATGTGTTAATCAGTGACAAAAAAAAAATCAGTGTTACTAATGATACTAAGGATGGGTACCCGCGCAAGCGCGGAGTTCATTTGCAACTATTTGTTTTTTTTATCTCTTGAACAACATAGAGGCCTTTGAAAATATATCATTTCTAATAGAAATGAATAAAACTTCTTTCTCTTTCAACTCATGAACACAAGTTTTCAAATGAAGTGCAAGTGAACAGTCTTTTTAGGTAGAGTTTGAATATCAGTGTAATCAACTCAAGTTCGGAAGAGAACCTAATCCACCATTTCAACTGCAAAATCTCTTTCAGATGTTTGCATCCTCCTGTAGAAAAATTTAATCAAATGTGGTAGTAGGCCAACGCTTAAAGGTAGCTTGTTAATAACCCGCTCCCAGAGTATTTTTAAATTTGAAGGAAATAAATCGTGAGAGGTTTAATTGTACAAGGAGCATATTCTTATAAGTGTTGGAACACTTGTATTCATGAGGGTTGGAAGAATAAGCCACATTTTTGACTAAGTGTCGGATGTCGGTAAACACATAGAGATCAAAGTCTAAGTAAGGAATTATAGACTGCCAGTTTAACTATGGAAAGTTTGGGTATCGGAGAATGCGGGTTCCAGGTAAAGCAAGTTTGATCAGGTGCAACTGACGAGATTATACGAAAGGAAGGTCGGGTTTGCGGGAGTCATATAAGGCAATAAGCATAGATATTTCTTGGAGCCACTTGATGATAAGTTTGACCAAGCTAAATAAGGAAACAATACTTAATGGCCGGCTTGGTGAGCAAGTCCTGAAATAAGTATAAAATGAGAACCTCCAGCCTTCATTTCTCACTGAACTCATAAACAAGACTTAGAGAGAAGTCAGAGCATGAACGGAAGTTTTAGAGAGAAGATTTCGAGAAGAAGGATCGAGCAAGGAGGAAGCAAGGAGTTCTTCGCTAGGATACACATGAAGGTTCAGAGTCATCGATCTTTAAGATCAATCGAGGTGAGGGCGTGATTCGTGGAAACTTAATAGTTAGTATTTTTTTATCATAGTTGGATTGTTAGGATGAAGATTATGCATTAGAGGAAACATTTATAGAAGTTTTTCTTCGTTCTTCGAGATAAGTTCTCAAGGATCGAAGAACGTCCATACGTTCATAGGATATTTTCATGTTAGATTGCGTGAAATGATGTTATGTTTAATTGAGATGTTTACGTGAAATACTTAGATTTGATCTGACAAGAATTGAAATGTTAGATTAAAAATGTTATAGAAAAGGATTGAGAATTGAAGTATTTAAAGAAATACGGGATTAGAAATAACATGATTAAGTTTAAGGAAAATATGTTTTGGCTTCGGCCATAAAGATGTAATGATCATGTTTTAGGCTTCGGGTCGTGTATGTTGGCTTCGGCCGTTATGGTCCTTCGGGTTGCAGGTTGGCTTCGGCCGCAGGTCTGTGGCCGTATGGAACGACGGGTTCGCAGGTTTTGGCTTCGCCGCTGGGTTGGCTACGGCCGTAGGTTTGGCTTCGGGCCGCAGGTTTTGGCTTCGGCCGCAGGTTTTTGCTAGGGCTGCAGGTTTGGATACGACCGCAGGTTTGGCTACGGCCGCATGTTTGGCTATGACACAGGTTGATGGACCTTCCGGGTCAGAATTTGTAGGAAATGCTAAAGTAAGGGAATGATAAAACCGGATGTTAGGTTGTTAGTTTTGAATGCATGAATATGAATAAGTAATAGGAAAGAAAAATGGTAAGTAAGAAATTGGGAACAATTGCTAAGTTGATAGAATGGAATTTCTAGTTGTTAGAATGGAATATGAATTTTGATTGCTTGATTATTGAGTTGCATGTGGACGGTTTTGAGCGTCTCACTGAGTAATTTTGTATACTTCATGCCTCCTTTTGCGGATGCAGGTAGGGTGATTGTGTGGACTGGAGCGCGAGGCTATAAAGACTATCGGGAAAGTGTGTTTTGAACTTGGGTAATGTTTGGGAAGTTTTATAAATATATTATTCTTGTAGACAAAAAATATATTCAATATTTAGTCTCGTATTTCATTAATAAGGTGGCATGTTTCTTCGTTACATCTGAATAAAATTTGACTCGATCTTTACTTAGAAGTTTTCAACGTGTTTTCAAATATTTTGGGTTGGGGTGTTTCATCTGGTAGCAGAGCGGGGGTAGGCCAGTCAGTTTTGTCCTGGCTGGTCGCTTTTGAAAAATTTGATTTGTGGGTAAGGGTGGAAAGAAACCGATGGTCTATGTCTCGCGCGAAGATGTATGGTATGATGTTTCTAGGGTATAACTTAGTATGTGTTTATGATTGGATTGTTAGCAAATGGCTAAGCGAAATTGTGTTCGATAGTTGCAAGAAGTTAGTGAAACTAACTTATGTCTTGTTTAAAGACGAAAAAGTGTCGTATATCGGGTTTTTCATAAAGTAGGCAATGAGGGTATCGGGTTGGTTTGGTCAGCAGGAGTAAATGTTCTTAAATTCGTATGCGATGGATCAAGATAGGTCAGTTTTAGTGAAGGAGTGGATACGATGGTAGAAAGTACGAATGCAATGTGCGATATGGATTGTTGGTTGAGTAACTGGCAAGCTAGGATTGTGAGAGATGCTAAGTTAATTCCTGAGTATGAAGGAAGTTAATGTCTCATGGAATTATGAAGTGTTGGATCTTCGTGTGGTGATGTAGCACACTTGCTGGAAGCTTAATGGATCGATGAAGTGGAAAAGAATGCGTGTGTGTTAGTAGAACGTGGTATTAGGAGTTCACAAGGTGGACGTAAGGATGGAGTCAATCCGCTTGTTAGTGGTGTGGTGGTGAATGCCAAACTTTGTTCGACTTTGGGTGTCGCATTCTTTGTGTGGCAGGAAATCGCCCAACATTGGTCACATAAGAATGAGTTCGAGGACGAGATCAGATTTGGCCGTGCAGCATAAATGGTGATTTTCAAGTCGCATGTCATTTATCAAGATGTTTCAATGATGGTGGAAAGCGTGGACATGTTAGGTAAATGGTACATAGGAATCCTTAGAATGGACTTATTGCGCATTACCGAGCTAACGTGGATTGTAAAAGATGGCTAGTTAGATTAATGGGAAAAAAAAGCTGATATTTCAAGGAATGAGGAAATGGTTTGAGATTTCAGTAGCACCAGAAATAAGAACGAAACAGATGGTGAAGAACGAGCGCAAAGTAATCTTAGGACCATCGCGGATTCGAGAGATGAGCAAGGAGAGGTGTTGATAAAAACTTCAATGCGGTAGAGTGGCTACGAAAGCAAAAGGTTTTTATGGAAGTTAAGCAAGTGCAGTTTTAGAAACTCGTACATTGGGTTCTTAGGCTACTTGGCGCCCAAAGGAAGAGTGGTGCGAATCGAAGAAAGGTCACGACTACTGCAATTGTCTGTGGACAAAGGATCCAATAAAGATCAGAAACTCAGTCGGATTAGTGGGTAAGAATTGACAACTTGTAAAAGGTGTTGCAAGTGGTTGATTTATTGAATGGGTTGACGGAAAGATGTAGAGTCTGGTGAGCGAGATAATGCAAGGGAAGTTATGTGGTTCCGAAAGTGTGGCGGATGAGTATGGCAGTGATAGTACCATCCATGTAAGAATGCTTATGCATTGACTCATCAAAGATCTGACTTTGGTGTTTCAAGTTTTAAAAGAATTTGATAGCACCTATCTGTTTTGACGGTTTAGGAAGCAAAAGGGTTGAATGAGCTGTTGAGAATGTTGCGAGTAAAATGTCGTGACATTGAGGATGAGTGCACGGAGTTGAGTAAGCATTTATCAAGTTGACTTACTGGCTTTGATCAGAGTAGCGCATGGAAGCGTGGTGGAGTACATGAGTCAAGGATGGGGCTGCAATGTCAGCCGGAGATGAACCAAGACAAAGAAGATGAATGGAGATAGTCATGGACTATGATTTGGAGATAGCCACTACTCGAAGAAGGTTTAATCTAGTGGCAGATGGAGTTTAGTCGCATGAAGGCAAGTGTTTTGGTAGAAAGGAAGCAAACAACTGATTTTAATGGTTGGAATGCTGCGAGTTAAGCATTATTATTTGAAGTAGTGCTATGGGTGGATGAAAGTCCTGATATAACAAAGGATGAACCAGATCATTAGACACCAAGCTGGGTTGCTACAAAGTTACAATGCTCGACGTGGAAGGGGACTTTAATCACAATGGAATTTTTGTGAACGGACTGTCCCATGGAAAAACAAATCTTCAGGGATCACTAAGGAATTATAGTGGTCTACTTAAGTAAATATGCACATTTCAGTTCAAGAGAGGATGTGGTGGATAAGTGTGCTTAAGTTTGTGAAAGAACAAGATAATGAGACTTCATTAAGTTTGGTTAACCATGTCACACCGGACGAAAGTTTATGTTCAGATTTTGGATGGCATTTCCTGAAAAGCTATTGAGCATAGAGTGCACTTGTCATAAACTGGAGAAATACATGGCATCATTTTTTATTTGTAACATTCTTAAAATCAAACTGGAAGCGAATTTGTTTTGGCATCAAGCAACATGTTGACTCAAAGTGGGGGAAAAAATCTACTGCTAAAAGTGACGAAGAAAATGTGGGATGGTAGAAACCCAAGATCAGTCTCAGAAAGCGGGAAGTTACTTGCAAGAAAGGTATGAGCGTTCTCCAGAGTCCGCTAGATATTCATCAGTTGGCTGAGGCTAAATTCCGAGGACGAATTTCTTTAAGTGGGGGGAGAGTTGTAACGACCCGCTCACCGGAGTATTTTTAAATTTCGAAGGAAATAAATCGTGAGAGGTTTAATTGTACAAGGAGCATATTTTTCTAAGTGTGGGAACAACTTGTATTCATGAGGGTTGGAAGAATGAGCCACATTTTTGACTAAGTGTTCGGATGTCGGTAAACACATAGAGCGATCAAAGTCTAAGTAAGGAATTACAGACTGCCAGTTTAACTATGGAAAGTTTGGCTATCGGAGAATGCGGGTTCCAGGTAAGGCAAATTTGATCAGGTGCAACTGACGAGATTATACGAAAGGAAGGTCGGGTCTGCGGGAGTCATATAAGGCAATAAGCGAAGATATTCTTGGAGCCATTGGTGATGAGTTTGACCAAGCTAAATAAGGAAACAATACTTAATGGCCGACTTGGTGAGAAAGTTCCTGAAATAAGTATAAAATGAGACCTCCAGCCTTCATTTCTCACTGGAAATCATAACAAGACATAGAGAGAAGCCAGAGCATGAACGAAGTTCTAGAAAGAAGATTCGAGAAGAAGGATGGAACAAGGAGGGAACAAGGAGTTTATTCGCCAGGAAACGCATGAGGTTTCAGAGTTTCGATCTTTAAGATCAATTGAGGTGAGGGCATGATTCGTGGCAACTTAATAGTTAGTATTTTTATCATATTTGGGATTGTTAGGATGAAGATTATGCATTAGAGGAATCATTTATAGAAGTTTGTTCTTCGGTTCTTCGAGATAATTCTCAAGGATCGAAGAACGTCCATACGTTCATAGGATATTTTCATGGTTAGATTGCGTGAAATGATGTTATGTTAATTGATATTTTTACGTGAAATACTTAGATTTGATCTGATAAGAATTGAAATGTTAGATTGGAAAATGTTTATAGAAACGGTTGAGAATTGAAGTAATTTTAAGGAAGTGGAGGATTAGGAGAACGTGATTAGTTAAGGAAAGTATGTTTTGGCTTTGGCGTAAAGATGTTATGATCATTTTAACCTTAGGGTCGTGTATGTTGCGCTTCGCGTATGGACCTTCGGGTCGCATGTTGGCTGTCGGCCGCAGGTTGGCTAGCGCCGTAATGGACCGACGGGTCAAAGTTTTTGCTTGAGCCGTAGTTTGGCTTCGGCCGCAGTTTGGCTACGGCCGCAGGTTTAGCTACGACCGCAGGTTGGCTACTTAAGTTAAGGAAAGTATGTTTTGGCTTCGGCGCGCGTAAAGATGTTAAGATCATGTTTTGGCTTTGGGCCGTAAAGATGTTATGATCATGTTTTGGCTTCGGGCCGTGTATGTTGGCTTCGGCCGTTATAGACCTTCGGGTTGCAGGTTGCTTCGGCCGCAGGTCGGCTACGGCCGTAATGGACCGACGGGTCGCAGGTTTGTCTCGGCCGCAGGTTTGGATGTGGCCGCACGTTGAGCTTCGAGCACAGGTTTGGTTACTACGCAGGTTCGGCTATGGCCACAGGTTGATGGACATTCGGTCAGAATGTTAGAAATGCTAAAGTAAAGGAATGATAGAAACGGATGTTAGGTTGTTGGTTTTTGAATGCATGAAAATGAATAAGCAATAGGAAAGAAAAAAATGGATAAGTAAAAAATTAGGAAAACGAATTGCTAAGTTGATAGAATGGAATTGCTAGGTTGTTATAATGAAATATGGAATTTGATTGCTTGATTATTGAGTTGCATGTGGATGGTTTTGAGCGTCCTCACTGAGTAACTTTGTATACTCATGCCTCCTTTTGCGGATGGAGGTAGGGTTGATGTGTGTTGACCGGAGCGCGAGGTTATAAAGACTATCGGGAAATGGTATTTTTAACTTGGGTAATGTTTGGGAAGTTTTATAAAGATATTATTCTTGTAGACAAAATTATGTTTTAGTATTTAGTCTCGTATTTCATTAATAAGGTCGCAATGTTTCTTCTTACATCCTATAAAATTTGACTCGATCTTTACTTAGAATTTTCAACGTGTTTTAAAAATATTTCCGGGTTGGGATGTTTCATAGCTACTCCGACGCTCCTATTGATGAATAATTTCTTCAATGATATGAGTTCATTGATAGTGTCACTATCAGGTATCTAGAAAGAGATGCACAGTGCATCAAATGAAATTTTTGGAGATTTTTATATATCCAATAAAACTTGGATGCTCTTCTAGTGATGTCAACATTCCCTAAACACAAAGTTAACTTTTGATTATATTTGCAACTCTTTGTACTAATCCTTTAAAGCTTTTCAAGGCAAAATTTGATTATGGTAACTTCTTTGTTGGAGTTTCATCCATAAGAAGATCTTCCTGACATAGTATATCACCAAAGTTTGCTAGTAAAGACACTCAGATTTGAAACAGCTAGAGAGGAAAAAATTTTCAAGATGCTTCTGTCCAAAAACATTTACAAAAAACTCAGTGAGCTTTCGACAATACCTACAAGGGTACAATCCAAGGGAAGTAATGTTCTCAAATTACCTACTGATCTAAAAATATCCATCAGACGCACACACCGTTCTAGGAGAAGCTTCTCTAAGGATTTATGGTCAGGGATGGCTTCTAAGCTAAGACAACCACACAATTTACAACCATCAAATTCCCATCCACCTAAAAGGTAGAAACAAAACTTTTAACTGAAACTATTACTCAAACTACATATACTTGTCAATGTTTAAGGAAATACGAAAGATTAGCCTTTTTATGCTAACATCATTTATAAACAACCACTCCATTGAACCACGTGAATCCAGATAGACGAAATTTAAGATCTCTTGCCAAGAATAGTGATTTTAGAGATTTTTGGCTTTTCATCTGCTAGAAATCATTCAAATTTGATTTGTAGATTCTGAACCCAATGTTTTCTGCACTCGGATCCCTTGCTAACTTCTTTTTGAAGTCAGATATGATTCCTTGGATGGATGATGTTCCATATATCCCATTACATAGAAAAAGATACGATGAGAATGTAAGTCAAATACAAATGAAATATGATTGTAGCTATAAATAAATTACCTTCATCATATTGTTCAATACACTCATAATTTAATCATGATTGGAGAGCTTACTTCGCACTCTAGGATTCCAGAGTCTGTACGATGATGCTAATATCTCCTTGCATGTAAATATGCAGCTCTTAATATCAGTAGTTACTGTCACACCAACTCTGGTAATGATGACTGCAAGTCTGCGAGAACATCATGAGGAAGGCTTGAAGGAGGCTTACTTCTTTTTTGCTACATAGTTGACCGATGATATATACAATTTATTTAGTTGTGTGGGTCCTACCTAAATAAGAGAGATGCTGGGATGGACACTCTCAATGGAGAGAAAAGTGTCTCAGGTTTATATATATGATTTGTCATGAGGCCAAAACATTAGGATAAAGGGTAAAACTAGGGGTGGGACGAATCGGTTATCCAGGGTATTTAAAGATATCCAAATTCGGATCCCTTGGATCCGTAAAATCGTTATCTGGATTCAGATTTGGGATTCTTCTTGCTTTTTCATTTTAAACAGCAAGGGTAGTTGTAGGAATCTCTTTTTAAAATAAAAAGAATTTATAACCCACTAGTCCGAGTCCGAGTGAGGAAAGCGTCATTCTCATTTTTTTTTACATTTACATGGGGGCTACCCCTCATACAAGGAACCAGGGAAAGACCAACACAACTTCCTTGACTTCCTAGGCTTAGAAACCCATTCCTATAAACGTCTGTGGATTTATAACAAAGAAACCTTATGCCATTTAATTCATTAAGGTGGAGTGAAACGACCAAACCGCGAGAATCGGAATAAGATAGAGCCAACATATACCTGCGAATCTCCGGATTCGTTTTCTTTAAATAATTTGAAATTAAATTAAAAACTAACTTATTTAATATTTATTTATTTTATTTAATATTTATTTTTGTAGCAAAAATTAAAAAAAAATCATTGAGATTTAATTAAAAAACTTAAATTTTTTTATAACAATTATATATAATATACATATAATTATATTTTAAAAATATAGTTAGCCCAGATCCGGATATCCGGATCTTAAATTTTCACTATTCGGGTCTGTCAGATTCGTAAAATCATTATTCGTATCCAGATCCGGAATCCCCTGATTTTCTTTTTTCCGAAGCGGATCGGAATGAATCATTGATGGAATAACGAATATCGGATATTAAGTCCCAAACCTAAGTAAAACGAATAAAGGGTATTTACAGTAAATAAAAATATGATAAAAATGTATTCATATTAAACGGAATTGATGTGGAATCTAGTTAAGTAATCAAGAATCTAAGAGGAATTTTTTAGATTATCACTAGACTTTGACCCGCCTTTTTAAAGAGCGGGTATATTTTTCGTTTAAATTGTTTTTCATTATTTTAAGAAATTTAATTTTTAGATATAGATGGAAAACTATAATCATAATTTAAAATAAGTTTGTGGCTACAAATTTTTGCACAAAAACCCGTTAAACTAAAACGGTAATCTAAAATGCTTAAAATACTGGAGATATTTGAAATATTTATTGGGGTTTTAACCAAAGATTTAAACAGAAGTAATTTTATGTTAAGTTTAGGTATTTGTTAATGTATTATAAAATTTATGTCATTTGTTGTTTTTATTTTTAAATTTGAAAAATTATAAAATATATTTTAGTTTATAAAAGAATTATATGATTTAAACGGATAGTCAAAAGCAAACTAAACCCATAAAAATATGAACTGAAATGAAATTTATAAATATCTAAATGATATTTAAATCACTACTTCCAAAAATTTGAAACCTGAATATACTTAAACCAAAATCTCAACATATAATAAAAATTTATATTTCATTAATAATAAATATTACAATATCACTAACTTAAAAGATTTAGGAGTCGAGTATATATTTAAACGGATAAAAAATAAGAATGATTATGTTTTATTAAAACAAACTATATTTTGACCCGCGCTTGAAAACGTGAGATATTTTATGATGTAAAACTTCATTAATAATTTTACAATTTTTTTGTTAAGTTGTAAGAATTTTGTCTATTTAAAATATTTTGTATTTAAATAAGCGTCTTAATCCAATTCAGATCTGTGGTCAAACCTATATACCCAGTGATTCGATATGTAATCCGGTTTCAAGAAATATCTATCAATTAAAAACTTGATAACCCGCAAAAAACCACTAAAACCAGAACTTGCATGTTGAAATTATGGGTATCGATATATAATTCAATTTTTTTTTAAAATATTGTTTCTAAAAATTAAAATTTAATTTCAATGTTTGACTTAGATAGTTAAATAACTATTAATTTTGATATTATTGTACAAATTATTATATTTTGTAACTCTAACTTTTTATAAAAATTGTTTAAATTATATTTTTTTTGTGAAATGAAAAATAATAATTTAAATTTAAAAATTTACTATGATTTTAAACATGGTTTTTCTTTTCTTTTTAATATTGTTATATTTATAATTATATGTTAAAGTAAATTAAATTACACACATAGTTATCTATAGTCAATCTAATAACTCAATGACCGAAAAGTAATTAGATTCAACATCTAGACTGTCTTTAAAACATTAATTAAACCTTATTTCATTCCCATTAATTTGTGTGGTGAAAATAATATTTATTAAAGTATAGTATCAATTTTATTGTTTCCAAATGACATAACTTTTATTTATTGGCCTTCGTAAGGTAGTCGACAGTTTGTACTATTGAAAGTAGTGGATCACACATATTTTAAAATTTAAAGGGGTGACCTTAAAAAATATGCATACATCTCAGAAGTAGTTACAAAATTATTTTATCAAGGTGGTTATATGATATATTTAGATAATCAATTAGATGCAGTCATATTTTAAGTTGGATTAAACTTATATCAATAGGTCATAATCCTGTTTTAATAGAATATATATTGATGTAGTATTATTCATGCTTATCTTCACTAAAGGAAATTTTCACAAATACATTCTTCAAGACCTTTATACTCTTGTTTTATAGATAAATAAAATAATATAAATATCTTTTTGCAAATTTTTAATTATATATTTTCAAATTCATATTTTTATAGATTTTTCGAATTTCTTTTTCATTTTTTTAGTTTTTTTTAATATTCCTTTTAGTTTTTAAAGTTCTTTTGAACTATTTCTAAAAATTTTATTTTAATTTTAGTATATATATTTTTTTAAAAAAAAATCCTAAGCATCACCCTTCAAACTTCCCTCAAATCTAAATTTGAAGTCTAAAATTAGTTAATCTTATGAGTATAGATGTTTATTTACCCTTTTAAAACTAAGAATAAATGTGATTGAAGTAAACATGAAAAGTGGTACTAAGAAAGTGGTACTTTAAGCAATCTCCCAAGAATCTACTAGTTGGTGTTTGAGGTAGGCCTGGGACGTATTATCCGGGATCCGGATTCGATCCGAGATCCGTCCCGGATCCGCTCCGAAAAATAGGATATCCGGAGTGCCCGGATCCGAATCCGGATAGTAAAATTTTGGATCCGTCCAAACCGGATCCAAATCCGGATATCTTAATTTTTAGGTCCGGATATCCGGATCCGTGTTTTTAAAATATATTAAATTTTTAATTTTATTAATAATTATATTTGATATATTAGTATTTATACATAAAATATTTTTTTTAATATTATATTTAAATTTTACTGATATTATATGTCATATATATAGTAATAAATTTTGTATAAATATTTAATTTATGTTTTATTTTTAGATTTTTTATATTTTTAAAATATTTTTTATTTTTTTTTAATTATTTTTACGGATCCGGATCCGAATCCGGGTATCCGCGGGTATCACAATATCTGGGCGGATATCCGAAGTCCGGATACCCGGAAGACGCGGATCCGGATCCGGATATTAAAATCACGGATCCGGCGAATCCGGATCCGGATCCGGATATCCTAAAACATCCCGGATATCCGGTCCGTCCCACCCCTAGTTTGAGGGTGATTTATATTAAAATGACAAATCCACTTTTATTTAAACGTGGATTTTGAAAAAATATAGTTTAAAATCTAATGTTATTTCATCTGTCATTTCATAAAACATACTAAAATTCACTTATGTTGAAAAAAATTTCAATTGAAGATTTTAGAGTGCTTAAAGTGTTTCTAAAATGTTTGATAAGAGTTTGCTAGGTATAAAATAAAAATCCAAATCTCTTAGTTCTTGATGAGATTATAGAGTTTTTTTAACAAAAATCACACAAAATTCTTAGATTTATCTACTATCATCTAAAAACTCATAAAAATCAAAGCACTTCAACTTCCAAATTCAATACACCCCTTAAAAGTTTATACATTAGGCCTATATTTTTATTTGTAAATAAAGCTATTACTTCTCTGTCTCAAATCTCTCCAATTTTTAGTCTCTTAACAAAGTCTGTTCAAGATTGTTGGTTTCTGGATCACAAGATCCGTTGAAATTTTCTGTCTGCCAATTTTTTTATACTTTGAGTTATGCACTCTGATATTCAAACTTAGAAGATCTTATCCTCAAAATTACATGAGTTGTCCCAGTAACATCATCAGAAACTCGCTCCAGGTATCGATTGGTCCTGGCAAACACCAGTGAGTACAGTCGTTGAAACCTTTCATCCATTTATTACCCCAGTATGAGTTCGGATGCCCGTCTGGTCTCATTAGCATTGCCCTTGTCACATCCAAAACCAAAAACTTCTTCTTCTCTAAGCTGTCACGTTTGATCTCTACAAGCTGTTCTATCTGAGACGTCCTGATTTCCATTTCCCTACTCAGCATGTTGATGTCATCAACCCTAAAAGGGTTTGTTCTCCCGCACGCTCCACCGTCGTTCCAAGACCCATTCTCGAAATGGGAAGGTGAAAACGTCCTTAAAACCGTTACTAAGTTGGCTTTACAGTTGCTACATGCATTGATGTGCTTAAAGGCAGCTGAGAAAACCAGCTTAAACCCTTCTCTCAGGCTGATCTGAGTCACGTTTGGTAAGTTACAGAAGATGCAACCTACGGTCTCATCTCCTCTATGTATATATATTGGTCTGAATAACCAATGACCAGCCGAAACAATTGCAATGTCTGTACTTGGCAGATCTTTCACCCATTGCTTATCCATCTTGTCAATGTCGAGATCAATAAACTCCAGTTCCGGTCTTGTTAGCGTATGTCCTCTCATATCCCACTACTAGAAACTTTAGTCCACGAGGTAGATAGTGGTGAAATCATGATTAGGAAAGTGCCATATTCTGTTTCTATCGTCTGCATCCTTGTAGATATCTTTCGGAGTTTCTTCCTACACAAGATCAAAAAAATGAAATTTTAATATAACAAGCTTAACCCGGGTCTCTTAAGGTGGGGTTCTTAACGAAAAATTTGTCTTTTTAATTTTTTTTTTTTTTTTTTTGCATTTTTTCCGCTAAGAGACGGCTCTTATGGTTTTTATTTAAGAGACGGTTCTTAGCTTTTCTTAGTTAAAAGCTAAGATACGTCTCTTAGAAAAACTAAAACCCCACCTTAAGAGACCCCGGTTAATCCTGCTATTAAGGAGTTATATGTCACAAGATTTTCTACAAGAGTTTTTTTTGTTTTGTTTTAGGTTTACTGTTGATAAGAGGCAAAGAAGAGACTCCATGTGGTTTCTGGATAGAGAATCGCCAATAAAATTCATCTTTTTGCCTCGAACAAGATTGAGAAAAGCTTTGGGATCGAATCTTGGAAGATCGCAGCCTTCGGGTTTCCATCGCCAGAACAAGAAATCTCCGTTTGGTCTTCCATGTTTGAAGCAGTTCCTCGAGTGTGGTATTGTAGGACAGGTAAAATTTGTGTAGAGAGACCCTCTAGGGTCTCGAACCCAATGTCCTTTAGACATGTCACATGCATTTAAATCTAACCAACAACAAAGATTAAGAAATATATATAGCATCAAATTAAATTTGCAAAAATTTAGATACATTTTTCATTGTTTATATAGGTGTTTAATGGCAAAGCAAGGCCTTTAGGCAAGACAAAGGCATTCTACAAAGAGAAGAGAAAAAAAACAATTCAGGTTTTCATTTTAAGAGCAGTACTAAATAATCAAATGAGAACATGATTATATAGCTCGTCTTTTTTTCTATGATTTATTCTTTTCATTTTTGAAGAAAACTTACTTTTGACGTGGATAATATTGTGATCGTTGATGGGGTGGTGGTAAATGTTCAAAGGAAAGAAGCAGTGTGTGATGGAGAATATAGTTATACAAACCAATAGATATTGAACCAGTCTTCTTCCGGTCATCACTTTCTTAATTTTCGGAAAATCGACAAAGAAGTAAGTACTCATCGTTGCATGTGGCATAGTTATCTAAGAAGATATAACGATATAGATGAAAAACTATTTATATAGTTAACCACGTTCATAAAGAGGTTTTCTTTCTTTCTTTTTAACTAGATAAAGAGGTTTTTCTTTCTTCTATTTTGTTTCATATAGCATGTCCAAAAGATGAAAAAGACAAAAAAATCTATAGAAAAGGAAGAGAAAAAGGTTGTTTATAACATAAGGTATAAAACAAAATATTATAGCTACTTCATAAGCAAAAATTGGATGCACTTTGTACTATATATAGTAATTGTAATTTACTAGATTCTGAAATGTGTCAAAATAACTTAGATTTTGATAAACATTGATTTACAAACAAATAATAAAGTAGTAATTATTACATAATATATAGTAATTATAATTTACTAGATTCTGAAATGTGTCTAAATAACTTAGATTTGATAAACATTGATTTAGAAACAAATAATAAAGTAGTAATTATATATTCAATTTTACCAATTCACTTTTTTTTTTGAAACAACCAATTTCATCTTTGTTATATTTTCCGATTTGTGCATTTTTTACCAAAAAATAAAATAAATACAAATGTTTTTTGTAAACCAGATTGGTAACTAAATCGGAAAGCTTTCAAGTCATGGGTCAATATAATTCAACCAGATTCAACTAAATTCGATTAAGTTCAATCATATTAAAAGATAGCACTATATCTACACGCATTGTTAATTATCTTATGCAAAATTAAAAATATAGTTGAGTTTAGTTATTACTTATTAAAGTTTCCAATAGAATTTATTAGGAAATAAAAAATGCAAACCAAAATCAAATGAAAATCCAATATAAAAGCGTAAATCTTATTATATTTGGTTAAGAAATATAATAATAATTAACAAAATGTTTTTTGGTAAAATGTTACAAACAAATCCAGTTTTTATCCATTCTACACAAATATATTTTTCTGTTTTACCGTCCAAATTAACCTGGTCCGATTGTCGATCTGTTCCAGGTTTATGTACATGGAAAAACATGTATTGTTTTGCATACTTTTGTTTTCTTTTTTAATATATAAATTATTTTGTACGCCAAATTTCTGAAACAAAAATTAACGTATATGCTCATTTCATTCATATAATTTCATAATATGTTCCCTATATTTCCAGACACCATAAGCGCGCAGCTTTAGACATATATATCAAGATATATCAACGATGATAAATATTAAATATTAAAAAAAAAAAAATTTATGTAAATAGAAAATCATACAAGTGATATATATTATATTTTGAGTTCAAGGATTATGGTTATTACTTAGAGGTTATATTTATTGTAATATAGTTTTCTCTTGTTTAACAAGTGTTATTTTGTGATTTAGATGAGTGTGTGTCATTTTTGTGACACAAAAAAAAATCAGTGTTACTAATGAAATTTTTCATGAGGCCAGAATATTAGGATAAAAGGTAAAAACAGGTAAAGTGTATTAGTATATAAAACTATGATGAGAAATGTACATAATCCGTTAATATAGAAGTTACAAACATTGTTTTGATTTTTAAATTGAGTTGTCCGTTAGAAAATTATTTTTGAAAAAATGTATTTACCTAATAATATCTATGTATAACCTAATTATTAAATTAAACACATTAATTTAAATCTTCATTTCTTAAATATTTGTTTTATTAAAAACATAAATATATGTCCTTAAATCTTCATTTCTTAAATATGCTTTTTATTAAACACATTAATTGGGATGTTTAGAATTATTGGTTATTTGGAAAAATTGGTCCTTAAAGTATTGTACTTGTCTTTTATAAAAAAAACAAGTATTGAACTTTCAGATTTTCCAAAACAAAAATCATTTCAAATTTAAATGATATACCCTCTTCTAATATTTTATCCCAAGAAAAACATTTTAAGGGAATGTTCAATCAAACAACATATCATATTTCAATCAATGTAAAAATAATCGCGTAAATTTTGTTGTCGTCTTTAGGCTACAAAGGAAAACGGAGTCTCGTTTCAGAAATCTTTCTTGGTCTAATGGATGTATGAATGCATGATGGTGTTGGTTGTGCATATTTGTTGGTCGTTTTATAAGTAACATTAGTAAGGTATTGTGAAGGAATGTTATCTGGAGGACACACTTTGGTTACATAATATATGGTGATAAGTGATAAGTACTTGATATGTAAGGGAAAAATGAAGAAGCAAAAACGTCAAAAGCAACGTCCCTACCTTATTCATGGTGTTGGTATCTTGATTTTTGTGGAATAATGATACTCTGCGAGAGACATTTGCAATATTAAAAAAACGTGTTTTGTCGAAGTCCACCGAAACTGTGTGGATAAGGAGTGTGACGCCTAAAACAAAGTCATCCATCCCAACCTAGCTTCTTTTTATTTTTGCTACACCACAACATCTATCGTCAAAACCAACTACATGACTCTCGAAATGGTTCCTCACTAGTGAATTATCAAAACGTTATATAACCCCTTTCTCATTTTTTGGTAACTATAAAGGTACTCTCTCTTTGTCTCTCCCCTAAAAGACATCAATAGTTGGAAACTAAAGAGATAATGAGATTGACACAAACGTTGCTGATTCTGGTTCTACTTGTATTGCGTTATCATGCTGAGTTCTGCCTCCATTGTGAAAGTTCCTTCCTGGTTTTGAAGGTCCTCTTCCTTTCGAACTTGAAACCGGGTTTGTAAATTGTACCTTCTATCTTACATTGGCATCATGATCAGTTTAAAGTTAGTAATTCATCTAAATGAAGGTATATTGGTCTTGGTGTGGAAGAGGAACTACAAATGTTCTACTATTTTATTAAGTCCGAGAATAATCCACAAGAAGACCCTCTTCTTATTTGGTTAACTGGAGGACCTGGATGTTCTTCTCTTTTGGCCTTCTTTTTGAGAACGGTAAATTTATTATACTCCTTGTTTTGCAGAGCATTATTTTCAGTTACATATTTTAAGTGTAAAGAAAAATATAGGGCCTTTAGCTTTGAAGATTGAAGTTTACAATGGAACTCTCCCTTCTTTGGTCTCCACTGCATATTCATGGACAAAGGTACGTAGCAGAAAGTATGCTCATATATGTCCATTACATGTCCAGTTTGTAATTGGATCTTTTACCTCAGATGGCGACATAATATTCTTGGATCAGCCTGTTGGATCTGGCTTCTCCTACTCAAGAACTCCACTTTTTGATAAGTTAGTGACAAAAGGTGAAGTTAAGAGGATTCATGAAGTTTCTTCAAAAGGTATTGATTAATAGACATAGATTTCTTTAAACATTGGTTTTAGGCCACTATA
>CAJHQP010006636.1:0-37012 GCA_905132765.1 Moricandia arvensis | reverse complement strand
TTGGCTTCTTCGTGGAGTATCGGTCTTTAGAAACGACCATACTCTTAACTCGACCACTTTCTTTCTCTCTCTCTGTACCCACGGTTTTTAACTTTATTTGGACAGGTTTGGATGAATGAATGAGCTGGGATCGTGGAGGTATTTATAGAAGCAGCAACCAATCAGATTCAGGTTGGTGGCAGCCCGTGTGTCGCTTCGCATCGGCTCCGGACGCATGCACGGCGGCACCTCGTTCTCCACATGGTGGATGCACGACCAGGATGGTATTCAAGGTGAAACCACGTCCTCCAGATGTCTTATGCACGTCCTGGATAAATGCAAGGCAACACCACAACGCACACATGTCGATCAACATGCTTTGGTTGCATGCGCGATGACACCTCGTGCTTCTACATGTCATGCTTGCATGTTCTGCTACCATGCACGGTGACACCTCGTTCTTGTTAGATAGAGAGATTTCCCAGGCAGTTGACACCACGTCCTCCACATGTCTGGAAGCATAGCCTGGTTGCATGCAAGACAACACCACAATGCCCACATGGTCCGATCAACCAAGCTTTGGTTGCATGCGCGACGACACCCCGTGCTTCAACATGTCAAGCCTCATGTCCTGCTTTCATGCATGGTGACACCTCGTGTTTGTGCAGACACTAAGCTTGTTAGATGGTTGAGGAACACGTCCTGATCCCATGCACGGAGCCACCTCGTGCTTCTCGGTCCGTTCATCTGATTTCGGTCCTTCTGACATATTTTGACCCGTGATCAATCTTGAATATTTTTCCGCTGCCTTTCTGATGCGCTGAATATTTTGATAAATTTCCTATCTGAATTCTGACTTGATGTAAAATATTTTCCCGAGCCTCCGGCTTCCCCGAAAAATTCTATAATACCAAAATTAGTGTTTTTCTCAATTTTGGGTTTTCCCGTCATGGTTACTTCCTGTCGTACTTACTTCCCGTCCTGCTTCCTACTTATTATGTCTCCAAAATAATATTTTACTGATACAGGAATTTTCCAAAAATGTTGTGCTTCAAAAAAAATGTTATGCTTCCAAACGTTTGTCTGGTCAATCTAAGAATTGTCTAACATGGTAGAGCAGCTTATTTTGACTCATGGTGCACTCACGATCATTCTTCGACCATCTCGTATTTCAAAATTTTCCCGATCGATCCTATCGCCCGCGACTCTACCACCAGGTTGATGCTCAACCACTCTTCCATTTTCTCTGAACCATGTTAAGTTTATATGACCATAACTCAACATTCCTCATCAAATATTGATTCGCCAAAGCTTAGCTCCAAATTCCAACTTTGTCGATCTCGACCATTTTACCCTTTCAGGTGGGTTACTACAGCCTGGGTCCATGATCCCGTTTGGAGACAGAACACAACCGAATTGCCTCCTTACAATTTAGTGTAATTGATGCCACACCGCGGTTGGTCGGACCATACACGCATCCGGTCCATGGCCATGGATCGTCTAAGATTGAATCAGCCTAAGCCTTGGTTTATTACCATCCCAAATCACTCACACCTGTTCACATATAAGAAGAAAGAAGAAGCGATCAAGTATAAGGGAGGATTAGTGGCAACCTGAACCATTCACCCCATATACCACAACCGGATCGACCATTGGTGTAGGGCGATGGATTCGCCAGTCACACCTCTAATCTTGACGTGTGCTTATGTGTGTTCGAGCCCTTCTCCATGCTTTTCTATTTCCCTAGGTATCCATCTCAAATCAATCTCCTTCACCCCAAATGATCTTTCTCTTGCCAAAATGAAACACCACCAATCAGCCTAAAATTGGCCAATCTCTCTCTCTCCTCTCTCCTCTCTCTCTCTCTCTCTCTCTCTCTCTCTCTCTCTCTCTCTCTCTCTCTCTCTCTCTCTCTCTCTCTCTCTCTCTCTCTCTCATTTTGTGTGTGTGTTTTTTCCTAAGGAACTGATGATTCAAAATTGACCCCCATACTCTGTATTTATAGATAAAGACTCGCCAACCGCCGATACCGAAAGGTTGCTAGTTGGCTTGTGAATGGGTGCTTGTGCCACTTGCATCATTACAATCCCAAATGGCCTTAACAAGTTGAGTTGTTTTCTTTCTGGTTGATTTTTCATCCTGTATATAATCCAGACCAGCCTTGTCTCTAAGGTTAGGTTATTACCGAGATCATCATGAATTTATGGTACAACGGTTTCTTGGTCCATTAGGCATTTTACAGAGTTGGGATACATGAAACGACATTTTGGAATGCTTCCATCTCGGTGGGAATTTCAACTTGTATGCCACCGTACCACCCTCTCAATAATCCTAAAAGGACCCAAGTATCTCGGATCTAGTTTCCTTCTCCCAGATACTCCTGTCCGGCCTTTGAAAGTGATCATCTTGAGATATACTAGGTCATCGACCTCAACTCAAGATGTTTCATTTGCCTGTCCGCATAAATCGTTTGGCGATCCTGCGCCTCCTTCATCTTATCTCTTAGGAACCTGATCTTCTCAGTTGTTTCCTCCACAATATCTGAACCCCAACATGCTATGCTCTCCCATTTCGATCCAGAAAGATGTGGCCTGCAAGGCCACCCATATAATGCCTCATATGGTGACATGCTTATACTTGTGTGGAAACTGTTGTTGTAAGCAAACTCCACTAGGGGTAAGTGTATTTCCCAGGATTCACCCTAGCGAATACACATGCTCGCAACATGTCCTCCAATGTCTGGATAGTCTGTTATGACTGCTCATCCATCTGTTGATGATAGGACGTACTCATGTTCACTCTCGTTCCAAAGCCTTTGAAAGAATTCCAGAATAAGAAGTGAACCGTGAGTCCCTATTTGAAATAATACAAGCCAGAACTCCATGTAAACGAACAATCTCGTCTATATACTTACACACAATCCGTTCAACACCATCCGTCTTCTTGATGGCTAGTAATTGGGTAGACTTAGTCAACTGGCCCACCACTTCGAAAACCGCATCCTTCTTATTCCAGGTTGTTGGAAACCCAGTCACAAAATCCTTTGTGATATGATCTTACTTCCATTCCGGAATAGGTAGGTTCTGAAGCAACCCACTGGGAAATTGATGCCCTGCTTTCACAAGCTGGCAAGTAGGACACTTAGCCACCCATGCGGACAAATCAGTGTTCATCTGTACCCCGTGATAATACCTCTTTAGATCCCTATACATCTTGTTGAGACCCAGAGAATAGAGAATTAGATGCATGAGCTGCCCTCATAATATCTTCCATCATTATGTATTATTCTGTACGCTGATCCGACCACTAACCAAGATGGTACCATTACTCGAAATTTGGTACTCGGTAGGTTCTGAAGCAACCCATCGGGAACTTGATGCCTTGCTTTCACAAGCTGGAAAGTAGGATACTTAGCCACCCATGCAGCCACATCAGTATTCATCCGTACCTAGTGATAGTACCCTCTTCATATCCCTATACATCTTTTTGAGACCCGGATGAATAGGGAATTTAGATGTATTAGATGCCCTCATAATCTCTTCCCTAGATCCTCTATCAATCTGTACGCTGATCTGCTGATTAACCAAGATGGTACCATTACTCGATCATTGAGGGCAACCTTCGGCAGGTTTTCATCCCAACTTTGTGTATGGCGGATCCTGGTAAGTAAATCGGCCTGATCTTCTGCCACTAACCCCAAAGGCTCATCCGTTCCAGCCAACGTGTTGAGGTGCGGAGTCTGGACCATATCTTCCAGTTCGTCCACCTCCCTTTCGGCTGAAACATCCGCCATATCCGGCTCAAGGCATCAGCCACCAGATTATACTTTCCTAGATGATAAGCAATATCTAAGTCGTAGTCGGCCACAAAATCCATCCACCTTCTTTGCCTTAAGTTCAACTTAGGCTGGGTGAATATATACTTAAGACTCTTGTGGTCCGTAAGTATCTGAACTTTGGCACAATACAAGTATGATCGCCAAATCTTCAGGGCGAACACTACTGCAGCCATTTCCATAGCATGGGTAGGGTAGTTCCCTTAATAAATCCTAAATTTCTTTGATGCATTGTGTCAGCACACAACCTAGTTCAGTTATGGGCGCGTCTGTGTACAAGACACAGTTGATTGGGTTCTAGTTGGACCAGACTGGTGCACTTGTCAACATGTCCTTCAATGCTGATAATCCTAGATCCGAAGGAGTGCTTAATCTCAGTGTTCTTCTATTTCGTCCAAAGCGTCAATCATCATTTCCTTGTTGAGTTTTATGGTCTGTGGCATATTAGATGGCCAAAAGCTGTTCCATTGCTTCCACCTAATACACCAAGGAAAACAGTTCTTTTTTTTTTTCATTGCTCATCTCTGCATTGTTCTATGTTACTAGTGGACACCATCGAACTAGTCTGTCCAATTACCTTTCTTTACGTCAAGGCATTATTCTGTTGATGGATTATTTATTATTTGCTTCAGCTTGTCCATTGCCTTGAGGATATATTGGCATTGATGTACTTAGGAGAATTCACCATCTTTCACAGAAACCAAAAAACTTATTAGAGGTAAACTGAGAGCAGTAAACAAAGAGAGACGACTCAGTCCCATTAGAGCCATCCAGTACCAGTCGGAATGCTATCCACATTACCACTCCTCATTAAGCCACTGATCAACTCACGATCAGTCAGTATACTACTCGGCCTTACAGCCCTGAAAACAGACCATGACTCCACCGAGTCACCAGAACATCCACACTCGGTCAATTGGCCCATCAGAGTGTCCAATATCCTTGGAAAGCTCCATCTTAGATAATCAAACCTGGTCCAGAAGTCGTTTGCTTGCACCATGATCGGATACCAGCGTTCACAGTCACCTCTCTCGGACAGCAATGTCAGTCCCCACACTCAATCAGAAGCATGTTCGCCTGCCGATTATAACCACCAGAAAATCCACGATCCCACTGCCTCTCTCGATCAAACTTGATACTCATCAGCTTACAACCATATCAGACACCATTGGATTGGTTGTTCTTTATCCATACTGACCATCGAAACAGTCTTCCAATCCCCTCCTCATGAAAGTACATGATTCCATACATTCACCAGTGCAGATTGCTTCCTGTTCTTAATGCCAACATATCGCTTGAAGACTCCATCTCTATCGGCACTAACTTCCTGCTTATCCATCGATCACGATTGATCCAGTCATCCCGAACATGTCCCCTCCTAGACCTGTGAACCATCATGGTTCCTATAGGCATCAGTCTCACCAGTGTGATCCATCACTGCCCTGTCCACAAAAGAATCACTCGATCCACACCTTTCATGGTTTGATCGGCCACAGACCAGGCCGATGTACTCTCTAACCCGCCTTGACCCCCTTCGATCCAGTAACCGTTGCTTTCCCAGATCATCCAGTCACGATCCGATACTGATACTGATCGAAAATGCTCCCAGTTCAACAAGAAGGACACGCGACCATCCTCTAGGTCTCCGTACAGATCTGCGGCCTTCTCTCTCTCCATTCCCGATTAGTTTCCCTCTTTATCTTGGTTTTCTCTCTTCTGTGCGGACAACCTGAATCGCCACAGACTAGGCCGCGATCAGCAACATTCATACAGCCGGCTAGGAACACCCTAAGCCATTATCGACCTTCTCTCCCTTTTCTCTTCTCAGATTTTCTCTCTGTCTCTCTCGGGTATTCTCTTATCTCTTTTCTGTCCAGAAATGAGTAAGGAGGAGTTGTTTCCTTCTATCCACGAAATCCTGTATAAGAAGGAGAGTTTTGGCGGGTTTCTCTCGGAATAAACCGCCCATAATCGCCCCCTAATTGCCCCCATGCGCCCAACATCCCAGAAACTATCTGTTCTCGGTAGTTATTTTTAATTTTGGATCTTTCCTTAACTGATCTCGACAGTTTACTCACCCTTATCATTCCCCATAACTTCCCATGGTCAGTTATGCCATCCAGTAACCGGTTCTACCAGTTAAGCAGTTTCATAACTGCTAGTACCGCTGGGGAACTTCTCCTGAACCGTTTCGTAACTGCCCCCCGGATAACTACTCTGTCAACTGATCATTCCTCGGTTAACTACCCAGTCCCAGTAACAACGCATAACTGCCTTGGCAGTTCTAGGATCCGCAAACCGTCTAACCAGTTAAGCAGTCCAGTAACTACTCTAGAACTGCCCTGGTAACCGCTCTTGGTAACCGCTATGGTAACCACCCACTAACCGCCAGATAACTGTTTCCGCCATTTATTTGGCTTATCAGTATATTTTTGGCTCAGTAACCGTTCCCCGCCAAAACATATATCAATCAGTCAATAATAGACTAACTGATCTCGGGATGACAAGTCCAACTGCTTGTCCGAATCCGACCAGTTTTTGTTCGACAAGCTAAACCATTATGTCCGGACCGGACATTATTGTCCTAAACCGACCCGTAATATCCAGATGAAAAGTCCAACACTGACTATCTTGTTTGATCAGTCTAGGTAAACCCGTCCTTGGACTGTTCCACTTAGATGTGGAGCGCGGGGCATTACAGGTCTCCCCACTTGGAATGAATTCGTCCTCAAATTCATCTATAAGTAGAACCTTGTTCTATCTCTTCAGATTATTCCAGACTTCCGGCACTCAGTTGCCATACCTCAGTTTACAGAAGTCTGGTCACTAGACCATTGACGTTTTCAGATTCGCAATAGATTGTATTCCGAACACTGACCGCAACAACACGTGGATTTGATCTCAGTTATTAACTTTCTTGATCCGGTGTCTTTATCATAACTTTAGTCTCACAGACTCAGTTCAGCTAAGTAACTCACTAAGCATAGTAGTTATTATTTTTCGAGGGATCTATTGGTGGTCGGACACACACTTTGGCGAGAACACTTGACCCCCAACCGTGTTGACCGGTTTACCTCAAATCCCGAAGTTTTAACTCACTACCTTAGTTAAGTTATTTTGGTCTTCTATCTTTACCCGATCACAGTCACTCTTTTGAATTCATCTTAGTCCTTTCAGGATTCAGTCCCAACCACTATTAGTCCATTCTCAGACTAGACTGTTTGATTTGCATAATCTGATCGTTCCTTAGCATGGAGCACCTCCGAATGCTACGACATATGATTAATTCCAGAACTCACGAATCACTCTCACTGTTCCTTCCAGTTGTTTCACGGATCTCTCTCTCTATCTCAGTCACAAACCCATAATGGTTAACTCGTCTAGTTCCAGTAACTCAGTCACATTCATGTCTTGGATAACATAACAGTTCCCAACGACAACAGAACAGTCAAAATAGATAGACGTCCAACAGACACGTGATGGCAAACTCTCCACTAGTTCCCACCCACGCTTTCATCGCGATCAGAAACCCACAGTAGTGAACTCATTGAGTTCCAGTAACAGTACAATTTATGCCTTGGAAAGTACGTTTTCCCACAGGCATCAAACAAGGTTTCTGCAGACACCAGTACAAACACGCAATAGCAAACCTAAACTAGTTCCCATCGACGCGATAACAGATACGTCTGGCAAACTCTCTGGTTACCACAGACGCCAGAACAGAACACGTGATTATATTAACACATATGTATTGGAAACTCTCGGCCTCCACAGATGACAGAACAGACAGACGTCAGCACATGCCTTGGCAAAACAAACTGGTTCCAAGGTCATATATCCACAGTCACATGAATGCTTTGGCAACCCACTTGGTTCCTAATAGCATCATGTCTTACAAACACTCAATCTCTTGTCAAGCATAATATTTCCAAGTCATTGAGCAGCCACTTTTTGATCCAGCTAAGCCTTAGTAAGCATCACAACAATCAGTAACTAGGCTGATCTAGACACTTGCATGAAAGGAATCGATCACCCAAACGAACATCTCAACTTCGACCACAACCCATCATCTATAGCATCTAGTACCTCCGAGTAGTTTCTTGATCACCCAACTAATATTTGGAAAGTTTTAATCTCAAATCTCGAACCGTACAATCCTACCACGATAATCGAGCTTTGTCACCTTGACAACTCCATTGTCCAGTTCTCTATATTCAGACTTGCCTACAACCGGCACTTGTCATTGTTTCCATCAATTCATGGAACCTCCGTTCCAGTTTCTGGACCAGCTTGTCCGTCTAAGCATTCCCAACAGGACTGTACACTTTGAATGAAAGTTCTCTCTAACTCAACATTCCAGCACCAATTCCTTAGTCATCTACCCTTAGACTATTCCATGGACGACCTATCCATCTCAGTTTCCCGATCCTTTGATTTGTCCAGATTATGTTTTCAGTAATCCGTCCATTGCTTTAACCAGTACACGCAGAGTTTAAACATCCTTTGTTGAGACATTCATATCAGTTCTCGGAAAGTTTCTGAACATGCCATTCATGCTCATCGGTTCGGCTCTATTCCCTTGAATACTTGTTCAGCGAAATATCACTTCCTTAGGTAAAACACCAGTTTCACTTGTGGACGTTTTATCCATTCCAATTCCAGCATAATCAGATCCTTGTCTCCACATCCGACCTCCTCGGTCCTTTACAGTCCATTGTCTTACTTAGACATTTTCGAATCAACTTGGCTTTCTCGAACAACTTGATTCATCTTGACTCCAGTACGCTTATCACACCTTACGCTTCAGAAACTCTTAGTCAATCATTCCCGTTTCTTCACTTCAGAATTTGAATCCATTGACTTCCATGAACCTCTAAGTCAATTCCATGACTTAGCTAATTTTTTGGAACAACTCCATTGGTTATTCCAGCACCTTTTAAGAAGCAACACGATCATTCTCCAAAAGACTTTACTTCTGATTCCTTTCTAGAAAGGCATTTGAGTTACAACCTACCCATACAAGTGCAACTCCGACTAGATTATTCCCAAAATCAAGTCATTCAATCAGTTCATCAATGCTCGCCCTTACCAATATTCGTGTCCAATCGGTCTTAGACAATCTTGATTATTACTTAAGTCCTTGTCCTAGAACCGTAATCGCTCTAATACCACTGTTACACCCTGACCCAGATTTCCTTACCGCCGGTACGTCCATGGATCGTCTTCCTAGACCCAACATGGCCATTTACTGATTTTTCCCTATACTTAGGAAATTATCCGATTTTCCTCTATGAGGTTCAGTTCAGTACATAGTAAGTCTAATCCAGCAACTTAGCAGTTTACTAATAATCGCAGCAATAAACATGTACCTTACTGCCTTGGTGATAGATTGATAATTGATTGTCTGTGTGATCCATCCTTGATGTCTTCATGCTGCTCCACCCACACTTATCCGGCCAGCTATCTTCGTTAATTCTTATCTAGTCAGCTCGACAAGACTTAACCGAATCCCCTTGTTCCTTAGTCACTCAACCAACCATCCCCACATGACCAAGTAAACAAAGAGAGACGACTCAGTCCCATTAGAGCAATCCAGTACCAGTCAAAATGCTATCCACATTACAACTCCTCAGTAAGCCACTGATCAACTCACGATCAGTCAATAAACCACTCGTCCTTACAGCCCTCAAAACAGACCATGACCACCGCGTCACCAGAACATCCACACTTAGTCAATTGGCCCATCAGACTGTCCAATATCCTTGGAAAGCTCCATCTTAGATAATCAAACTTGGTCCAGCAGTCGTTTGCTTGCACCATGATCGGATACCAGCGTTCACAGTCACCTCTCTCCGACAGTAATGTCAGTCCCCACAGTCAATCAGAAGCATGTTCCCTATCGATCATAACCACCAGAAAATCCACGATCCCACTGCCTCTCTCGATCAAACTTGATAATCATCGGCTTACAACCATCTCAGACACCATCGGATTGGTGTTCTTTATCCATACTGACCATCGAAACAGTCTTCCAATCGCCTCCTCATGACAGTACTGGAGTCCATACGTTAACCAGTGCGGATTGCTTCCTGTTCTTAATTCCAACATATAACTTGAAGACTCCATCTCTATCGGCACTAACTTCTTGCCTATCCATCGATCACGATTGATCCAGTCATCCCGAACCTGTCCCTCCTAGACCCGTGAACCATCATGGTTCCTATAGGCATCAGTCTCACCAGTGTGATCCATCACTGCCCTGTCCACAGAACAATCACTCGATCCACACCTTTCATGGTTTGATCGGCCACATTGTAGGCCGATGTTCCCTCCTTGACCCCCTTCGATCCAGTAACCGTTGCTTTCCCAGATTATCAGTCATGATCCGATCCAGATACTGATCGGAACTGCTCCCAGTTCAGCAAGAAGGACACACGACCATCCTCTATGTCTCCGTACAGACCTACGGCCTTCTCTCTCTCCATTCCTGATCAGTTCTCCGTATTTATCTTGGTTTCTCTCTTCTGTGCGGACCACCTGAATCGCCTCAGACTAGGCCGCGATCAGAAACAGCACATATGGCCGGCTAGGAACCACCCTAAGCCATTATCGGCCTTCTCTCCCTTTTCTCTTCTCGAATTTTCTCTATGTCTCTCACAGGTTTTCTCTATCTCTTTTCTTTCCGAAACAAGTAAGGAGGAGTTGTTTCCTTCTGTGCACGAAATCATGTATAAGAAGGAGATTTTTGGCAGTTTTCTCTCAGAATAAACTGCCCATAACCGCCCCCTAACTGCCCCATGCGCCCAACATCCAGAAACTAATTGTTCTCGGTAGTTATTTTTTAATTTCGGATCCTTCCTTAACTGCTATCGACAGCTTATTCACCCCTGTCAGTCCCATAACTTCTCATGGTCAGTTATCCCATTCACTAACCGGTTCTACCAGCTAAGCTGTTTCATAACTGCTAGTAACAGCCATGCATTAACCGCTCTAGAACTTCTCCTGAACCGTTTCGTAACTACCCCGGATAACTACTCCGTCAAATGATCATTCCTCGGTTAATTGCCCAGTCTAGTAACCACCCATAACTTCCTTGGCAGTTCTAGGATCCACAAACCGTCTAAACAATTAAGCAGTCCAGTAACTACTCTGGAACTGCCCTGGTAACTGCTCTTGTAACCTCCAGATAACTGTTCCCACCATTTACTTGACTTATCAGTATATGTTTGTATCAGTAACCGTTCCTGCCAAAACATATATCAATCAGTCCATTAATAGACTAATTGATCTTGGATGACAAGTCCAACTGCCTTGTCCAAATCTGACCAGTTTTTGTCCGACAAGCTCAACCGTTCTGTCCGGACCAGACATTATTGTCCTAACCCGACCCGTACTATCCAGACGACAAGTACAACACTGACTATCTCGTCTGATCAGTTTAGCTAAACCCGTCCTTGGACTATTCCAGCTCAGAATGTGGAACGCGGGCGTTACATAAAGCCTGCACTTTATTTTATGCAAAGAAATGAAATCAGTAGAGGGGCGAGTCATACTAAAATTGGCTAAGTTGTTGGTAGAATGGATTTGGTTGCTATACTAGGATAGGGTATATAAAGTTTATCTATGATTGACTTAATAGGATGTGGTTGCAACAAAGTAGGGTGACAATTATGCTTATACATAATGTGAGTCTTCGCTTTTCAAAACCTCTTTCACAGGCTAGTTTGCTTGAGGACAAGCAAAAGGTTAAGTCTTGGGGAGTTGATATAGCCTATTTATTACCAGTTTTAGGCCATGTTATAGGCTCTATTATGTTTGTCTAGGCTACGTTTTAAGGTTTTTACAGGTCCAAGTACGTTTTGGAGATATATGGAGATACTTGAGCTTTTGGAACATTTTGGGGAGAAGAATCCGTAGATGATCATTGAGAGAGTCTAAGTACAACACAACCTTGTCATCGACCAATGGTACATGACAAAATCGATTGATGTTGCACACTTACCATCGATCGATAACCAATTCACAGAAAGCCGATCTCATGCCAAGTTAAAGATAAATGACGAAGATACCCTGGACTAGTTTTGACCTAGATTTTAGGGTTTTATATTTATTCTTAATGTATTACACAAAAGTGTGTGGAGAGTTGGAGAGAGTTGAGAGAAGAGAGTTTAGTTTTCTATTATAGTTTTCTAGGGAAGAAGATTCATAACTTCTTAGGCAGATTTGTATTGGAATCCTAGTATTTTATCTATGCATTATATTCAGACTATTGTTCTTACTTTAATTATGTTGGAGTAGTTATCAACTAGATTTACGGTTGAATGATGGCATTCATGGATTAGTACAAAAGTAGGATTGCTAGGTTAAGTTAATATCCATCAATTGAGTTGTGCTTAATGCTTGCATTCTAGAGTAGCTAACTAGGATGTCGAAAGTAGAACATGGACGACTACGAGAGTAGGTTATGTGTCAGAATAGACTCCATTGAACTAGGTTGTTAGGCGCATGCGAGAGCTGGTCTAATTAGCTTGGTGAACATATCAAATCTCGTTCACACTTCCTTATGATTTCACCGCTGATAAACATCATGCCTTAGCCGTCTATCCGTCTATCGATGGTCTTTCCTTTTACTCGCACACGAGAGTTGGAGTTAAAAGGGTTTAGAATAGTTAATATTTGTGTTCTAGAGTATTTACCTTTCCTTTCTTCCTATTCACTATAATTCATTAAGCTTGAAACCCTAGGTCTAGCATATTTACATTTGCATCTAGTTAGTTTAGTAGCATACTCCCATATTTGCATTATTATCATATTTTCCATTTTTCATCCATACTTCTTGATATGGAATATTTCCTTGAATTGATTAATTACTACTGATATATATATATTAATATATACCTAGCTTAGTCTTTAGAAATAAGAAATATATTGTGTGCCATTGCTCTCTATGGATTCGATCCCTAAGTACTACACCTGATCTATCTTGGCAAGAGTATTGTTTTGTGTGTTAGCATTAAGGGTTAATTGATAATTAACTGTTTAGGATATTTATATCGTGCTAGAACAATAAACACACCGTGTCATTCGCCAATAGAGGCTCTTGAGCAAGGAACATACTGATTCAACAGGATGAGCAACAGCTTGAGAGTTGAAGTATACTCTCTTCTTCAGTCTTGTACTTTCTCTCAAAGGCTGAACCTCTGGTTGTACTTCTTCATCGTCAGATTCTACCTCATCAGAGTGAGAGACTGATTCTTGTTGCCTTTCATCCTGGTCATGAGCTTCTGTACCCAGTATCTGATTCTTGTTTATTGCCCACTTCAGGATCAGGATGAATGGCTTCATGAACTTCATCAATCCTATCTTTATCAACCACAGTTTTTTGACCAGGTGCAGCTTTAGGAGGTGATGCTCTTGTTTCCTGATTCTCCTGAGACATGCTAATGCCAAGACTCTCCAAAATGCTTCTGAGATTGATAGCTTTATCTGATGCTTCAAGTAGGTATTTAAAGTCATCCCAACTCTTCTCCTCATAATATCCTTTTGTCGCCACAAACTTCACATCTCTGGATATTAAAACTCTTCTTGCCACTGGATCATGGCACTTATAACCTTTCTGTGTTGGAGAGTAGCCAAAAACCAAACCCTTTGAGCTCTTGGCGTCTAACTTACTCCTCTATTCCCCTGGTATCAACACAGAGCAAAGACAACCAAATACAAGCAAGTGATCCAAATATGGCTTGCTCTTGTTTAGTACTTCAAAGGGAGACATGTCATTAAGTTTCTTAGTGGGAATCCTGTTGAAAAGATAACAAGCTGCCATCACAACATCACACCAAAATCTCTCTGGTACATTAGTGTGGAACATCATTGACCTTGCCACCTCCATCAGATGACTATTCTTCCTCTCAGTAACTCCATTTTGTTAAGGAGTATAAGGACAACTTGTCTGATGTATGATCCCATATTGAGATAAATATTGTTTGAATGCTTGACTTGTGTATTCTTTACCATTATCTGACCCGAGGATCTTCAATTTGGCATTGAAATGGTTGGAGACATGGGTCTGGAAATTCTTGCAAGCTTCAAGCGCTTTGTCCTTAGACTGAATCATTGTCACCCAAGTATATTTAAACTTCTCATCAATAAAGGTCACAAAATATTTGTGATTTTCTCTGGACAAACAAGGAGCAGTCCACACGTCTGAATGAACAAGATCAAAGCACTTCTCATAGATTGTGTTGGACCTTGGAAAGACAATCCTACAATGCTTACCCAAGATACATGCTTCGCAACCATCATTATCAAACACCACACCAGGAAGAATAGAGCTCTAGCATGAGGATGACCCAATCTAGCATGCCATGTAGTGCTATCAACCCTAGTAGATGTACTGATCATGAAGATATAAGGAAATGATTCAGTCCTTTTAAGATGATACAATTCCTCATGACTGTGTACTTTTCCAATCACATGCCGGGTCTTAAGATCTTGAAACTCAACCTCATATGGTCTGGAGACAACTTAGAACAATAGACTTCCTTACTGGTAGAGAGTTTGATGTGACTGAAGCATATATAAGGCAGTTGATGTTCGATCAAACAGCCTAAGATTCCCTATTCCTTCTATTTAACCTTATCTCCATTTGCTATAATCACATTCCCCGAGGTAGGCTTGACATCACTAATCAAATTCCTATCACTAATCATGTGATGGCTAACTCTTAAATCTATAATATTGGGCTTAGACTCAGAAGAGTGTGTACCATCCTATTTGGGTTAGATAAGGGCTTTGGCAGCTTTGTTGAAGGAATTCCGGTCACTCCTTGTCACTAGACTATCAATGTTGGTCGCACCAGCTTGACTTCTCCATGTTTCGTCTTCATTTAAGTTACTAATGAAGGCTGAGTACATGGTTTTTCCTTCAGTGGTTTGATTCTAAAACTTATTGATTAACTCCCTGGCCTGATTGATGTCCATCATCCTTGTCTTCAAGTTCATTCTTCTATATTGTTTCTTAGCCTTCTTGTACTCAGGAAACACCACTATCTTTCATGTGTTTCTTGGCTCCTTCTTTGTATGGTGAATAGGCTTCTTTCCTTCTCAACATTGTATAAGTAAGTTGTTCTTTCTGGATAAGAGCACACACACCTTCTACACATGGAAGTTTGTCTTCCCTCAGAACATGTATGTTCAACTGATTGTACGAAGTCTTCAGAGTCAGTAGCAGAATAAAGACCACATCTTGTTCTTGTCTTTCTCTTAAGACTTCAGGATCATTAGAACTTGGCCTCAGCATGTTAAGTGACACGGTGTGTTTATTGTTCTAGCACGGTATAAATATCCTAAACAACTAACTATCAAATTAACCCTTAATCCTAACACACAAAACAATACTCTTGCCAAGAGAGATCAAGTGTAGTACTTAGGGATCGAATCCACAAAGACCAATGGCACACAATAGATTTCTTATTTCTAAAGACTAACCTAGGTAGATATACATATCAGTAGTATTTAATCAATTCAAGGATATATTATTTATTAGAAGTTGTAGATGCAATATGGAAATATGCTAAGAACTTAAATATGAAAATATGCTACTAAACTAACTAGATGCAAATGTAAATATCCTAGATCTGGGGTTTCAAGCGAAATGGACTATAGGGAATAGGAACCACGGGAATGTAAATATTCTAGAACTCAAATATTAACTATTATGAACCTTTTAACTCCAACTCTCGTATGTAAGCGAAAGGAAAGACCATCGATCGACGGCTAAGCCTGATGTCGATCGATGATGAAATCAGAAGGAAGTGTGAACTAGATTTGGTATGTTCACCAAGCTAATTAGACCAGCTCTCGCATGCGCCTAACAACCTAGTTCAATGGAGTCTATTCTGGCACATAACCTACTCTCGTAGTTGTCCATGTCCTACTTTCGAGATCCTAGTTAGCTACTCTAGAATACAAGCATAAAGCACAATTGAATTGATGGATATTAACTTAACCTAGCAATCCTAGTTTTGGGCTAATCCATGATTGCTATCATTCAACCCTAAATCTAGTTGATAACTACTCAGACATGATTAGAGTAAGAAAAATAATCTTAATATAATGGATAGATAAAATATTAGGGTTCCAATACAAATCTCCCTAAGGAGTTATGAATCTTCTCCCTAATAACTCTAAAACTATGATAGAATGCTTGTATACCCCTGCACACACGCACTCCTTTGCTGCCCCCTTTTTCGGTGTAATACATAAAGTATAAATGTAAAACCCTAAAATCTAGGTCAAAACTCGTTTATGGGTAATCTTGTAATCTTGTGTCTTGTTTCTAACTTGGTCTTCGGATTGGATGTCTTCGAATTTGTCATCGATCGATGTCAAGTGTTGGACATTGATCGATCTTGGTCTTTTACCATTGGTCGATGACAAGGTTGTGTCATCGATCGACGACTATCTTGTACTTCAACTCTCTCAATGATCAGCTACGAATTATTCTCTTCTAAATGCTCCCAAAACTCCAAGTATCTCCATATATCTCCAAAACGTAACTAGACCTCTAAATACCTCAAAACATAGCCTAAAAAGACATGCTAGACCCCAAATAGAGCCTATACCATGGCGAAAAACTGGTAATAAATAGGCTATATCAACTCCCCCAGACTTTAGTTTTTGCTTGTCCTCAAACAAACAAGTCTGCGAAAAAGGTTTTGAAAAGCGAAGACTCACATAATGTCTAAGTATAAATGTCACCCTACTTTTTTGCAACCACATTCTATCAAGTCAATCATAGAGAAACTTTATATACCCTATCCTAGAATAGCAACCAAATCCATTCTACCAACAACTTATTTAATACTAGTATGACTAGCTCCTCTACTGATTTAATTTCTTTGCATAAAATAAAAGTGCAAAGTTTACCTTGGGAGTATCGATGAAATGATATATGTACTCTTACCTCTGCAAGTATCTGAACCCACAGGAAGTCTTCTCTGATTCCTTTCCTCTCTCTCTTCTCACTTCTTCTCAATCAATGTCTCCCTTCTTTTGAGGGTATAATTTTATTTTTTTAATTGACTGAGATATTTGGACAAGTTTCCATGAATCAAGCCCTAATGGTTTTTGCCACCAGATCCTGTTCACTTCTTTTTGACCTTTATCTCTTTCTAGAATCATATGAATCAACCTTTAATGGTTGTAACCACCAAATCATCTTCGATATTTTTTATCTGAAGGGGAGAGAGAGGGGAATCAGAAGCACAAAGACTTTTACCTACCAAACTTGCACAAGGAATCTGATCCAGTGTATACGAAATCCCAAAGCAAGCTGATAATGTCAGGATTAGTGTTGGAAATCAGCTTCGGTTCCTTCAAACTTTCTAAGCAAGTGTGATATAGCGGCAGGATGATCCATTGGTATCTCTAGTAATCTCTGCAAACAACCTTCTAAGAATGGTGCTAAAGTGTGGTTAGTCAATAATAAATCTTGATCATAGTCTCCTTCTTGACTCAATAAAACTTTTTGAAAAAAACTTATATATATAAATAAAACTCAAAAATAAATAAATAGCGTTAGCGAACCTCTCCCAGACTTAAATTACGTTGTCCACAGTGTAATCTGCCCCTAATTGGTTAGGAAAAATCAAATCATAAGTAAATAGCTTAAGTAGAAAATTTGATACCTCTCTCTGTAAGAGAGCGTCGATTGATGGTAGGCGGGTTTGGTCGATCGATGGTTGCGATCCAATGTCGACCGATGGTTCCTCTATGGTGTCGATCGATGGTGGTTTAAACAGTCTGTAGAAACAAAGTAAAACTCGAAATAAATAGTAGTATAAGTAAAAATTAAATAAAAAATTACTAAACAGTGGGTTGCCTCCCAGTCAGCGCTTGGTTATAGTTTTAAGCTTAACTTTTTGAACTTTCTGACTAGAATGAAGGTGGATAAACACTTGGAAAACAAGCGTCTACCTCTTCTTTGCTCTTCTGAAACCATGTACTGACGAAGCTTCTTATTGCCTCATCTCCTTTGGCTTTCTCATTTTTCATAATCTCCTTAGCAGCCTCCACTGAATGCATTCTCCTTTGTAGATTCTCAACACTGCGCTGTAGCATTCGAAGTATGGCAGCTGTAGTGTCTGATATATCCTCCAATTGAGAAATTCCGTCCTTCATCAGGCTCTGAGAAAAAGCAATCTCATCGAATCTGTTTTCTAATTGTTCTTCTGCCGCGGACTTCTGTCTGTCGAACTTAGCATTGATCGATGGCATGATGCTGCATCGCTCGATGTCACTCTGTTTGCTCCAGTCGCACGCTGTCCTTGAAAAGCATCCAAATCTTGCTTCATCTCATCCATGCGTGTAGTCAAACCGGTGAGGCACTTGTCTATAGGATAGTACACATCATCAAGCCTCTTGTAGAAATAATCTACGGAAATGTCTTGAGCTTTGTAGATCTCATGCACGTATCGTCAATCTCTGATCTGTTGTATGTTTACTGCTTCTTCATAGACATACCGATCTTTGCTGCATGTTCTGGTAAACATATGTAGCTCAGCTCAAACATAATAGCTCTTTCTAGAACTGCCCTGATATCTTCTTCTTGCACATTCACAACTCTTCCAATTGTATCTCGTGCATTGCCATTCTCATCTCTGTAGATGCCATACTCATCTTTCTTTTCCCAATGGAAAATTCTTCTGCCATGAGCATCATAAGCTCTCTGTCAAAGCTCTACGCGACCGTCTATCAGTAGTGGTTTTATCCAATCGGCTGATTGTGGACTTCCTGAACTAAAAGGATCATAGGTACAAAATTGGTTCACCCCTGTAATGGTGTCGATCGATGCATGTCTTCTGGCGTCAATCGATTTTTGATGTTTGGGAGTGTATAGATCATTGTGGATAGGCATGTTCTTTCGTTCATCTCTGTTGATCGATGCATGTACGCGAGCGTCGATCGATGGCTGTTTTGTAAATAGAGCTCCTGATCCAGTAGCCATAACAAGGGCATCTGCCACATTCTCCATTGGTATGTTTAGAATTCTGCCTATAAAGATCTCGTGCACATCTTTCTGGGTCTCTGAAAATTCCAAACTCATCTGGTCTAAGATAACCATTATATGCATTTTCTGTTCTTGTCTCTGGTTCTGGGTTGCGTTTGATGTCATTCGATGGCAGAAATATGCCGTCAATCGATATTCTATTATCTGCTTTAACATTCATTACCCAGCCAACTTCTTCCAGTTCTAGGCTGGACTCAATCAGCTCTTCCTCCTTGTAATCTGAATCGTATTCTTCATAAGCTTCACTGCATCCTTGGTATGCCTGGTGGGTATAGATGAATGGTAAATGGTGACCGTTTATCGATGCTTGAGTATTTGGATGTTGGCCGAAAATATTTCCAACTCCATTAGCCATCGCAATTATATTTGCCACATCTTCTTTCGTGACATGTAGGATTCTTCCATCCATAGCTCATGTGTGATCATCCGGATCTCTCATGATGCCGAACTCATCGGGTCCTAGATAACAATATTCCCTTTCGCGTTCTGCTGCTGAATCTAGTTCAGTCCTTAAGTTACAACCAGTATCGATTTGTGGTGAATGGTTACCATCGATCAATGTCGATTTCCCGAGTTTAATGGAAATATGAAAATCACCAGCCTCTTTCATAGAAATCCCTCGTTATTCAATTATTTCTTCGTCTTTGTAATCTTCGTTGTACTCGAGGTAGGCTGTGTTGTAGCCGAGATCTATGTGGTAGGTGTTGATTGATTCTGAAGGGTGGGTATCGATCGATAATGAGGCATGCAGGTCGATCGATTGTTGAATGACAAAACTGTCGATCGATGGCGTGGGTTGGGTGTCGATCAATGCTCCTTTTTCTGATTCCTCATGGGACTCATAATCACAGAAAAATGTGGCTACAAGCTCTGCATCATTACATAATTTCGTGAGGGGAATTTTATTCTTATAAGTTTCATAATAAACATTATGATCAATCAAGGAAACGCACAACCTATTTGTCTTCATGTCACAGATAGCTCCCACGGTGGCCATGAAAGCTCTTCCAAGTAACAGAGAAGAGTTCCAGTTGATCTGGATATCCATCACATGAAAGTCTATTGGGATCAAGACATTCTGAATTTGCAGCGGGACATATCTACAAATACCTCCTGAATCTACTCAAGAGCAATCCACAAAAATAAAAGAATCACTAGAAGGCTCCACTCTCAGGTTCAACTTCTCTGCCATAGCTCTGGGTATAATGCTCACTGATGATCATGGGTCGTAGAGGGCATTGGGAAACTCATGGATTTTGATCAGACATGACACCACAAACTTCCCAGGGTCAATTTTCTTCTTCAGATTGATCTTCTGCTTTTTCCTGGGATGACTCTCGGTAGCCTTAATGACCATCATAGGTTCTGATGTATCCATCTTCTGTTCTGGAGTTGTCATGTTTGTGACTTTTGGTAAATGCACTTGTTTTATTTCTGCGTACCCTCGATCGACGCGACTATCTCTCCGTCGAACGATGTTGGAAGATTTTCCCGATTCTGCCAACTTCTCAAAGACTGTCTATCGATTTTCAGTAGCTTGTGTCGATCGATGCTTGTGGGAACCGCTGAATGAACTCGGATTTTCTACATGGGATCCACCCTCTTTTAGCCTCTCTCTCTCTTGACTTCAACCCAAAAATCATTACCAATCATAGAATTGACGTGACATTCCTGTCCAGGCTCTTCCTTCTCCTTAACGTTATCCTCGTATCTCTTAAGGGCTTTACTTGTCCAGATCACTTGATTCTCTATCTACTTCACACGGGTGTCGAGGTCTTTGAACTTTCTGTTTAGGTGGAGGTACAAGAAATCTAATTTCCCGCTGAAGTGTACAGTGATCTTCCGCTGTCCCTCTAGTACTTTGTCATACATAGATTTGATCCATGGATTTCTGATTGGCCTTGAAACCTCCATGGCTTTAGCAGCTTGGGCGTTAGCTTCAGGTTGAGCTATTGCAGCGTCTGCTTTTGCTTCTGTATCAGGATTACTGCCCCCTGATCGTCTAACTTTTGACCTGCTTCATTAAGCAGGTGCCCATTGAGATCACGCAAGTCTCCATTCTCGTCCTGAACCACTACAATAGGCGCAACCATCTGAACTCGTCTTCTGTCATCGATCAATGCGGGTAGGTGTTCGTCGATCGATGCTGTGTAGTTGACGTCAGTCGATACTCGAATTCTGATGTCGGTCGATGCTATATGTGAAGAGGTGTCGGTCAACGTTGAGTAGATACCGTCGATCGATGCTTGTCGTCTTTCTTTGCGGATTGTGTGTTCGAGCTTATGTGGGTCTGAGAATAGTAGTTCTTGTCCTTTATTGTCGCCTTTCTTTGCCAATAGAGATCAGGTGTAGTGCTTAGGTATCTAATCCACAGAGAGCAATGACACAAAACAAATTTCTTATTTCAAAAGACTAAGCTAGGTAGATATATATTAGTAGTATTTAATCAATTCAAGGAAATATTTCTGATTAGAAGGTGTAGAAATGTTATACATTTGTTGGTATATTATTAGAATGTTATACATTTCTTTTTTATTACTAGAATGTTTTACACCCCTAGAAAATTACAATTTAAGCCCCTTAATTAATTTTTTTAATTGTCATTAATTTTAAATCAAAAATCCATGTCATTGAACTAATTTCCATGTCACCATAGAGGGAAAATGAAAAGTTAAACTCAACGGTTTGAAACAAAAAAAATCAGAAACTTTCTAAATCTTAACTTCCTCGAAATCTCTCCGTCGGATTCCCTAAATTTGTCTCCCTCAGAATTGTCTCGTCTCTGCAAAGCTTCTCCGTAATTTCCAAAAACCATAGCGTCTTCGTCTTGTCTGGTATGTTTGACGGCGTCTGTTCGAGTTTGCGACTGAGTTTGGTTTATATTGTGACTGATTTAGAGTTGTATTGTAGCTGAGTTCGATTTATATTATGACTTAGTTAGTTCTCTGTTTCGGCTGAGTAACTTAGACAGTTGTAGCTGGGTTAGGTTTCTATTGTGGCTGATTTAATTTGTCGTTCTGGGTTAGGTTTCTATTGCGGCTGATTTATTAGCGTCCTGTTGTGGCTGGGTTAGGTTTCTATTGCGGCTGATTTAATTTGTCGTTCTGGGTTAGGTTTCTATTGCGGTTGATTTATTAGCGTCCTGTTGTGGCTGAGTTAGGTTTCTATTGCGGGTGATTTATAGATGCATGTGGCTGAGTTACTTTTCTATATCGGCTGGTTTATTGTATGTTACACGGCTGATTTATCGTTGCTATGTTATATATGTCTTCTATGATCAGATGGATGCTTCTAATGATCAACCAACGAGATTACCCTTCAAGAGGGGCTTCTAATCTGGAAAATAAAGCCATTAATCACAATTTCCATATGGGAGAATTCCCTCACGTTAGAGAAACAATAGGAGTTGATGTGTGGGAGCATCTGAAGCAGTGTCCTATTGGAATAATTGCTAAGCTAGCTGATAAAAAACAGTGTGTGGTCTGGTAGGACCGTACACTATCTACTATGTAGACAGTTGGTAGTCCTTAAGAATGAGATTTGGAGTCTCGTTGTTGATTAACCTATCAGGTTTAGCTTACTGGAATTTGGTGAGATCACCGGGTTAAACACAAGTCCACTGCCAACAGAAAGTTTTGAACCTGACCAAGACCAATACAGAACATTCTGGGATGAGTTGAAAGTGCCGCATGGGAGTGGACCCAAGTTAGATGAACTGAAGGCAGCATTAGAGGTATGTCGGCCCTAGAGTTTTGAAAAGCGTAAATGGTTAGGGCTGTTACTTCTTCAAGCCATGGGACTTTATGCTCGGCATCATAATTCTAGGATTCCCTTTGAAAGTGCAAAAAGAGTTTTCGATGATGAAGCCATGTTGACTTATCCATGGGGTCGGACTGCATTTCAAGTTCTTGTTGGATCTATTAAGGGATTAAGTCCAGAAGGAGCGTCGTACACCATAAGCGGCCTGAAGGACGTGTTATTGGTTTGGGCGTATGAATCTATATCTTGCTTTGGAGAGCGTTTTGGGACAGTGATCGATGAGAATGAATTTCCGCTTTTGCGATGGAGTGGAAAGCGTACACGTTCAAGTTTTACTACTATCATCTCTGAGGAAATCAGAGACCATGGTGAGGTAAGGTTTCAGGCTGAGTTAGTTTTGTTTGATGACTGAGTTATGATTTATGTGCTTTAATTGATGACTGAGTTATGATTTATTTGATGGTTGAGTTATTATTTATATGATGGCTGGGTTATTTGTTTGATGATTGATTTATCGTTTATATGATGGCTGGGTTATATGTTAAGATGACTGATTTATCGTTAACTGTTGTAGGTGCGTGTGAGGAATATGGTTATGAAGGAGGACATAGAAGATATGTTTCCTCAGTGGGAGTATGAAGAAAATGACCCACAACTTGAAAAATTAATAAGAGACATACATGCGGGTACGTTTGTTAAAGATTTTTGGGATGTGCAGAAGAATGAGAAGGAGAAAAAAATGAAGGCTAGAGCTAGAGTTTCGTCAGAGGCTGAGCCTCCCGCAAAGAAGCTGAAGAAAAATAAGAAACAAAAGGAAGCGAACAACTCAGAAGGTGAAGCTTCTGGTGTAGAGAAGGAAGGTAGCAAAGAGATTGGGAAAACTGCGGCTCTGAAGACCATAATCACTAGTTTGGACAAAATTTCCAAAAAGTTTGACAAGTATGACTCGCGGTTCATCTTATATGATACCAAATTTGGTGAGGTCAACCAGAAGAGTCACATTCATGACACAGTCAAAGCTTCAATGGCAGAGCATTTGAGAGTTATTGGGTTAGGGGAAAGTGGCGAAAACGTTGATAAAGTGCCCACTAAGATATCTTTACAGCAGAAGTCCGTTAATAGTCCAACGGCGGGTAAGACCCCTGCTAAAGATGCTAAGACCCCTGCTAAGACCCCTACTAAAGGTGGTAAAGCCAATGCAAAAGGTTTCGAGGCTAAAGTTGATGGTGAGGTGAAAAAGAATTTGGTAGATGACTTTGGTGATGTTGATTTTGTTTCTGTTTCTCCTGGCAAGGAAGCAGGACGCGGTTACAGGCTTAGGTCAAAAAAACAACAAGAGGGAGATGAAAAAATACCAAAACAGACAGCGGCTGAGAAGAGGAAGATGACTCAGTTACAGAAGAGAGAGGCGGCTGAGTTAAAAAGGAAAGAGGCTGATATTAAAAAGAAAGAGGCGGCTGAGTTAAAGCAAAAGGCGGCTGATGTTAAAAAGAAAGAAGCTGCTGAGTTACAGAAGAATGAGGCTGAGTTAAGGAAGAAGGGGGTGGCTGGGAATAAGAAAAAGGTTCGCGACGGTGTAATAAGAATACCTATTCCAAGAAAGAACCTGATTGTTAGTGCCAGTTAGCTAAACGATGTGACCGAAGAAACAATCGCGATGAATAACGAATTGTTGTCGGAGTCTGATGAGGACGAAGAGGAAAAGATTAGGTCTGCGAAAATTAAGCCTTATCGGGAGAGAAGTATTCAATTAACCCCAACTGGGTTAGCAGTGACAAAAGAAAATGCTCTTCCAGCACGAGGATTCCTTATATTGGAGACAATGGAACGACGTGCATGCGGAAGAACGTTGAACCTTCAGTAGCAATCTATGATCCTCTCGCACCTGTTCATCCGGCTAAACTGGAGAAACTTATGGAACACCTAAAGCCATTCGAGTATGGATCTTTACACCATTTGTTGATACAACTATTAGCAATATTTGGTTAACTAACTTGGATTTAATTGTTAGGAACATTCCACATGACAAGGTTGAAGAACCAATTAAGTTCTACAAATACCTCATCACCGAAAGAGCGTATTGGCCACAACCCGACTATGGACGGTTGTATGATAATGTAAGTTTAGATAAGTTCGGCTGAGTTAATTTTTCTTGTAGACGGAGTTATATAATAAGTGTTGGATGAGTTAATTTTCTGTTAGGCTGAGTTATATAATAAGTGTCGGCTGAGTTAATTTTATTTTAGGCTGAGTTATATAATACGTGTCGGCTGAGTTATATAATACGTGTCGGCTGAGTTAATTTTTCTTGTAGACTGAGTTATATATTCTTTGTACAGCATGTTGCTGCTATGAGATGTCTTCTTAGAAGGCAGCGTTGGTTCATCTTCATCTTGTGCTGGAGACTCAAAGTATGAACTGAAGTTATCATCTTCAGATGAGGCACCATCCGAGTCATCAAACATATCAAATCGGCTATCAAATTCATCATCATCATCATCATCATCATCATCATCATCATCATCGCGATGTGACCTGATTGTTAGTGCCAGTTAGCTAAACGATGTGACCGAAGAAACAATCGCGATGAATAACGAATTGTTGTCGGAGTCTGATGAGGACGAAGAGGAAAAGATTAGGTCTGCGAAAATTAAGACTTATCGGGAGAGAAGTGTTCAATTAACCCCAACTGGGTTAGCAGTGACAAAAGAAAATGCTCTTCCAGCACGAGGATTTCCTTATTGGAGACAATGGAACGACGTGCATGCGGAAGAACGTTGAACCTTCAGTAGCAATCTATGATCCTCTCGCACCTGTTCATCCGGCTAAAACTGGAGAAACTTATGGAACACCTAAAGCCATTCGAGTATGGATCTTTACACCATTTGTTGATACAACTATTAGCAATATTTGGTTAAACTAACTTGGATTTAATTGTTAGGAACATTCCACATGACAAGGTTGAAGAACCAATTAAGTTCTACAAATACCTCATCACCGAAAGAGCGTATTGGCCACAACCCGACTATGGACGTTGTATGATAATGTAAGTTTAGATAAGTTCGGCTGAGTTAATTTTTCTTGTAGACGGAGTTATATAATAAGTGTTGGATGAGTTTAATTTTCTGTTAGGCTGAGTTATATAATAAGTGTCGGCCTGAGTTAATTTTATTTTAGGCTGAGTTATATAATACATGTCGGCTGAGTTATATAATACGTGTCGGCTGAGTTAATTTTTCTTGTAGACTGAGTTATTATATTCTTTGTACAGCATGTTGCTGCTATGAGATGTCTTCTTAGAAGGCAGCGTTGGTTCATCTTCATCTTGTGCTGGAGACTCAAAGTATGAACTGAAGTTATCATCTTCAGATGAGGCACCATCCGAGTCATCAAACATATCAAATCGGCTATCAAATTCATCATCATCATCATCATCATCATCATCATCATCATCATCATCATCATCATCATCATCATCATCATCATCATCATCGCGATGTGACCTGATTGTTAGTGCCAGTTAGCTAAACGATGTGACCGAAGAAACAATCGCGATGAATAACTGAATTGTTGTCGGAGTCTGATGAGGACGAAGAGGAAAAGATTAGGTCTGCGAAAATTAAGACTTATCGGGAGAGAAGTGTTCAATTAACCCCAACTGGGTTAGCAGTTGACAAAAGAAAATGCTCTTCCAGCACGAGGATTTCCTTATATTGGAGACAATGGAACGACGTGCATGCGGAAGAACGTTGAACCTTCAGTAGCAAATCTATGATCCTCTCGCACCTGTTCATCCGGCTTAAACTGGAGAACTTATGGAACACTAAGCCATTCAAGTATGGATCTTTACACCATTTGTTGATACAACTATTAGCAATATTTGGTTAAACTAACTTGGATTTAATTGTTAGGAACATTCCACATGACAAGGTTGAAGAACCAATTAAGTTCTACAAATACCTCATCACCGAAAAGAGCGTATTGGCCACAACCCGACTATGGACGGTTGTATGATAGTGTAAGTTTAGATAAGTTCGGCTGAGTTAATTTTTCTTGTAGACGGAGTTATATAATAAGTGTTGGATGAGTTAATTTTCTGTTAGGCTGAGTTATATAATAAGTGTCGGCTGAGTTAATTTTATTTTAGGCTGAGTTACATAATACGTGTCGGCTGAGTTATATAATACGTGTCGGCTGAGTTTAATTTTTCTTGTAGACTGAGTTATATATTCTTTGTACAGCATGTTGCTGCTATGAGATGTCTTCTTAGAAGGCAGCGTTGGTTCATCTTCATCTTGTGCTGGAGGACTCAAAGTATGAACTGAAGTTATCATCTTCAGATGAGGCACCATCCGAGTCATTCAAACATATCAAATCGGCTATCAAATTCATTCATCATCATCATCATCATCATCATCTTCTTCTTCTTCTTCTTCTTCTTCTTCTTCTTCTTCTTCTTCTTCTTCTTCTTCTCTCCTCTTCTTCTTCTTCTTCTTCTTCTTCTTCCTCTTCTTCTTCTTCTTTCTTCTTCTTCTTCTTCTTCTTCTTCTTTCTTCTTCTTCTTCTTTCTTCTTCTTCTTCTTCTTCTTTCTTCTTCTTCTTCTTCTTCTTCTTCTTCTTCTTCTTCTTCTTCTTCTTCTTCTTCTTCTTCTTCTTCTTCTTCTTCTTCTCTCTTCTTCTTCTTCTTTCGACACATAACTGAATAGCCTTTTCTTCTCTCTTTTTTTCGTAATCTCCACACACAGACATAGCTGTTCCACTTTTCTTAGGGCTACAAGAAGATTCAACTGTCGAGTATTGGAGACGTAAACTGGTGGAGTATCGTGCGCCATTGTTTTCAAAGCTTTATTCGATAAACTGTAGCTTAGTTGAATCTGCTGAGTCGACTCCTTTAATCCGTAATCGTCACAACAGATTTCACAAGTTCGTCGAGTGTTGTTTTTCATCTATATGCAGAACTCTACACCCTCTATTGTTGGGCTCAAATACATATCTGTTTTTCTTTACCCAATTACCAGAAAAAACAACTACAGGATCCATAAGATGTTTGTAAAGAATCGAATAACAATGAAGAGAAGAAGAAGAAGAAGAAGAAGAAACGACGTCTGTTTGTTAACTCAGCCACTAATTATGACGTGGAAAATTGAAACTGATGACATGGAAAATCGGAATTGATGACATGGAAAATCGTTAAGTCAGCCACCAAACGAACACAATACTAATCCTACATAAATCAGCCATCAAGTACAAATATACGCCAGTCGTAATGTCATACTATTCTAGTAATTAATCTTTTGCAAATAAACTAACCGTAATTTCGCTGAAAACTTTAAGTCACCCGCTTCGTCAAATAACCCAGTCCGTGAAGTGAATGATATTTTAGTAATTAATCTTTCGCTAATAAGTCAGCCATAACAGGGCTGAGTTTAAAGTTTAATCCAGCTCTTAATGACTTATTAACGTAAATCAGCCGTAACAAACTCCCAAACTCAGTCTGCCGAGACCATAACTCAAACTTGTCTTATCAAAACTCAGCCAAATGTTCGACAAATCAGCCTACCCATGTACCAAATCAGCCGTAACTTTGTGTTCGTAAGTCAGTCATAATCTCATAAATCAACCAGATTTCTTTAAATCAGTCTGTCACGTACGGCTGATTTATGTTGCAAGTCAGCCAATTTCTCATAAGTCAGCCGCGAGGTTTAAATCAGCCACTATGTAACATAACCCAAGCCGTCATACCGCCTTAGCGCTTAACGGCTGATTTCAGAAAAAATCGCCAGCGATTTCCGATGTGGCGTGAAAAAGTAATGACATTCTTGTAATTACGTTTTGTTATAACGTAGTACAAGGGCACGCTGGCATTTAAAAAATGCCAGTAATAAAAAAAAGATTTGTAACACTCTAGTAATAAACACTAAAATGTATCACATTTGAGTCAACTTCCCATATGGAAATAGGCTAATAACGGTAAATATGAAAAATGCTACTAAACTAAGTAGATGCGAATGTAAATGTGCTAGATCTAGAGTTTCTAGCTCAATGGATTATAGGGAAGCACATGAATGTAAATATTCTTGAACTATAGTAACTATTCTGACCCTTTTAACTCCAACTCTCATATGCGAGCAAAAGGAAAGACCATCGATCGACGGCTAAGGTCTGATGTTCGATCGATGATGAAATCAGAAGCGAAGTGTGAACGAGATTTGATATGTTCACCAAGCTAATTAGACCAGCTATCCGCATGCACCTAACAACCTAGTTTAATGGAGTTTATTCTGGCACAGAACCTACTCTCGCAGTCGTCCATGTCCTACTTTGAGATCCAAGTTAGCTACTCATAGAATGCATGCATTAAGCACAACTCAATTGATGGATATTACTTTAACCTAGCAATTCTACTTTTGGGCTAATCCATGATTGCTATCATTCAACCCTAAATCTAGTTGATAACTACTCAGATATGATTAGAGTAAGAATACTAATCTGAATATAATGCATAGATAAAATAATAGGGTTCCAATACAAATCTCCCTAAGGAGTAATGAATCTTCTCCCTTAAAACCCTAAAACTATAATAAAATTCTTGTGCACTCCTGCACACACGCTCCCCCCTTTTGGTGTAATAAAAGAAGTATAAATTATAAATACCTAAAATCTAGTCAAAACTCGTCTAATACACAACTGCTGCAGAAAGAACATGAGCGTAATCTTGTGTCTGTTTCTAACTTGGTCTTGTGATTGCTATCTGCGAATTTGTCATCGATCAATGGTCTAATGTTGGACATCGACCAATCTTGGTCTTTTACCATTCGGTCGATGACAATGTTGGGGTCGTCTATCGACGAATATCTTGTACTTCAACTCTCTCACTGATCAGCTATGATTATTCTCTTTTAAATTCTCCAAAAAACTCCAAGTATCTCCATATATATCCAAAACGTACCTAGACCTGGTAAATACCTCAAAACATAGCTAGAAACACATAATAGACCCACATAGAGCCTGATACATGGCCAATAAATTAAGCTCTAACCAGAGGTTCCAATTTCCCAATTGCAAGTTGTTCCTTCTTCATCTTGTTTAAGGTTGTTGATGGCATTCTTAAAAATAAATTTTGAGAGAAATCCGGAGATACTACTGGATGAACCTATCTTTATAAACACTGCTCTAACATCATATATAGACGATGTGTTTCCGAAAGCGAAACTCCATAAATTCTATATCATGTCACGGATCCGATTACGCTGGACATTTCGTTAGTTTAAGACAATGTCAAAAATCCTACAAGCAGCTTTTGGTGCCTACTATGTTCCGAGATGCTCAAGACTATGTAGCGAAATGTGACCACTGCCAAAGAAGAGGAAAAATCAGCAAGAGAAACGAGATGGAACAAAATTTCATTACTTGAAGTTAAAGTGTTCGATTCTAGGGCATCGATTTCATGGGCCCTTTTCCTTCTTCACACGGAAACAAATACATATTAGTCGCTGTAGACTATGTATCTAAATGGGTGGAGGCGATAGCAACTCCGAAAATGATGCTGCCATAGTTGTTAAAATCTTTATGAGTATTATCTTCCCAGTTTTTGGAGTTCCGCGAATCGTAATAAGCGATGGAGGTACCCACTTCATTAACAAAGTGCTTGAAAAACTGTTTAAGAAACATAAAGTTTACCATCAAGTAGCTACACCCTATCACGCCATAGACCAGCAGACAAGTAGAAGTATTCAACCGTCAGATCAAAGAAATCCTAGAAAAGACGGTAGATCAAACCGCAAAGATTGGTCTTTGAAGTTTAGAGAATGCACTTTGGGCATACCAAACAATGTTTAAGACTCCATTAAGAACTACTCCATTTCCACTTAATCTATGGAAAATCCTGCAATCTTCCTGTAGAGCTTGCGCATAAAGACGAATGGGCCATAAAAAGATAAACTTTGATGCTAAGATCCGCAGCAGAAAAGAGATGTAGTTCAGCTGAATGAGCTCGACGAAATCCGATATCACGCTTACGAGAACTCGAAATTATACAAGGAGAGGAACGAAAGCCTATCACGACAAGAAAATTATTTCACCTCATTTCGAACCGAACGATCAAGTACTCCTGTAAAACTCTCGGCAAACCCTATTTCTGGAATTTATTTCTCCGTTGGTCCGGACCCTTCACTATCAAAGAAGTTACGCCTCACGTGACAGTTTTCCTGTTTAATCATAAAAGAAAAATTTCATGGTGAATGGGCAGCGAGTGACAGTACTATTGGACTAGAGCTGAAAATTCCGCATACTCAGACCACACGTCTAGAGATGCCTGATCCTGTATGATGAGCGGCATTCCCTGTCAAGCTAAACCACTTTTAAACAAGCGTTGAGTGGGAGGCAACCCACTAAATTACTAATATAATAATATTTATATATTACAAATAATGATAAAAACACAAAACCCTAAAGAAAATTTATATATAGCAATAATCAATCAGTTATAAACGAATATATAATTATCTAATATTATTTTACAATTACAAAAATCTAAACTAAATAAGGAGTCACCGACCAAACCGTCGATCGATGCCCCTCTATGCCATCGATCATTGGTCATGCGTCGGGTAGGTTATATCGACACGACCCGATTCATATAACACTTTTCTCTAACCGCCAAAAACACACACGAGTTCTACACCCGATTTCTCCCTAAATTTTTGGCCGATTTTTGTTCGTTTTTGAGCCTAAACCACACGATTTCTACACTCTCTACCTGTTCAACTCTTTAAACCAAATCAATCTTAAGGTATGTTCTCCAAATATCTTAGTTTAGGGGAAATTTTTAGGGTTTAAAGAAAAATCAAAAATTTTGGTGGTTTTACTCTAGATGTAAGAACAGACATCTAGAGTAAAAGCTAAACTGACTGATGGAACAACTGCGTCGAGGACTTAGTTCCATCATTTTTTAACACCAAACAGAACTTTCCAGGCATTTGAGTTGTGAAGTGTATTTTATCTCAAGCATCTTGTGAACAGCAATCCTATCACCCGTCAATCACGAATGACCATAGGTACGAACTACAGGCTCGACTGCCATATAGTTTCGTATAATCGACTCGCGATTTATACAGTATTCTTTGGTCTCCACTAATAGACAAATCTCTCGATACAACCTCCGACACTGGTGAAGGAAGCAGTGTTATCTCTCCACAGCCAGTTCATCTGTAACAAGAGCCCCACAGTGGAACTTGCGATCAGAACGTTGGAAAACACTGAGGGCCACACTAGAACACTAGAAATCCATTCTAAATTACAGGACTGGAAATTCGGTACATGATCCCCATCCCACAGCCCGACGTTTCGTAAGAATATCGGTGATCTAACAGCATAGCGGAACATAATTACGTACACAATTGATTGATACTGGTATGAGCTCTTCACACCTGGTCTGCCTGTGAACTTTATGGGGCCAGCCTTCTATTGGGAAGCATGCCACTGTTTGAAACCGTCAGTCAAGAACCAACACAGAAATCGACGTTACAGCACCCCCATCCACATGCGTTATTCACAATCGTAGCTCTGTGTTGAAGCTTATCAACACCTGTTGCTTTGCTCAAGATGTAACCAACAAAGTTGCGTCAGGAGCTTAACAATTTCGTAACGTTTCCGTGCACGGGATTCAGTTTAGACATCGCTCATCTTGATAAGACAAATGTCCTATGTATCCGAAAAAATCCAGATGTACCGATGCGAATAACTATGCGTATACTATATTTTAATGCATGTCAAAGCGTATTCTTAGCTAGTCCAACTGAAAGGACAAACCCTTCACGGCTCAATAGGTGCGAAAGATAAAGAGAAAGATCGGCAGACTAGGAGCTTACCTGACAACCCATCTTCAGCTTTCTTGGTATCAGCCTCGAGGAGATCTATGATCGTAGAGAGCAGAGAATATGAGCTCTTACACTCGGATGAAGTGGTCACCTAGAACAGATGGGGGCCCCGTGCTGAAGGAGATCGCTTTTTTACTTTTCTTGTGTACCGAGGCCGGGATGATTCCATAACACTGCAATAATTAGTGCACAGACTTCTTTCTGAGGATCTATATCAGTCCGCTCGTGTTATCGCAACCTAGCTGAGCGACTCAGATCCACACCAAACTCCCACATTCAGAGTAACGACGACAATTAGCTGGAGAGTCTCCCCAGCACAACGCCAGTTCGCCAGCACTCGCCAGGAGTAGAACGAACCTCCGACACAGCCGCCTCCACCTCTTCAGCTCACTTCCTTGTGATCTCCAGAACCTGATCCATACCATACAATTCGGACCATACGTGATCCTCTATCCCAGCGAGCTCATAATGAAAACCGCTTACGAGTATGAATATGCACAGCGAACGAGACCATCGTCGCGTATACGCCAGTGCCTTCAGCCCTTGCCCTATATGAGCACAGACACCTGCAGCAACAACAGACAATTTGACAACAGCTAAACTGAGGAATGAGTTGATATAGCCTGTATAGGTATATTAACGTTTTAAACCTGTTAGTACGACTCTGATTTAGGGTCAGTCGTATGTGTCTAGGCTATGTTTTGAATTGGATAGCAATAGTTACAGTCCAGCTAACTGTTTGAGATTAATTGGAGATACTGGCTTTTGGAGCATTTGGAGAGAGGAAATCTGAGCTGATCATTGAATAAGACTTAAAAGACGGAGAAATACCACGAAACAAGATACGAATCTCAGAACAATATATGACAATAGTACAACCCATAGTCTATCTGCAACGAGTTATCGCGATGCTCCAAAGACATTTGATATCCTTGAAATCTGCCATGAGACGATCGAATGCCTTATGCTCGCAAAACAGTTCAATTTCATAAGACCGAAGTTAGAGACATGTACTACACGATTACTCAGATTAACCCTTAGAGAGTTTTGATCCATAGGACTTAGTTATTCTATACTTTATTAATTTATGTATTGCCCATTCTAAAGTGAATGTAACGGTTTGTGTTCTAGTTTTAGTTTAGATTAAAGGGTCCGCAAGAATCTTAGTGTGTGTGCTTAGCACTTATCTGAGCTCTAATTCAATAGCTGTGCTTACCATTCATGTACTTTAGATCCAGTACCATATATCATCACAGTTAAGTTTATCCATAAGTACTTTAGAAATTAACCCCAACATATAAATTTGCTCAAGGTATTAATCTTAGAATCTATTAATGCATAATAAATTACTTGTTTATTTGCTGTTGTCAAGTGAATAGTCATACCTGACAAATAAGAATAGATCGTAGGCACGCAAGCAGAGATCCATATCGCGAACTGAGTCTACACCAAAATCTTAATGTTGTTGAGCTAGGTGCTAAGAAACAAAACGAGAGTTGATTAGTATCTTAGTGAACTTATCGATTAGGTCCAATAACGCCTGATTCAAGAAACCATCCCGATCAACGCCATATCTGCCATCGACGTTACGGGTCATTCTAAGCTCTGTCATTAAGCGGAGAGAAGCTGATAACATTGCGCATTGGCAAATTGCTGATATAGCCGCGCTTTGAGAGCGTGGTATCTTTCTACATTAGATTTTACCGAAGTTTCTATGACTTAAACATAACCTTTTCTGTATCATCATATCTATCAATCCACTTGCCGAAACCTAGATCTGCAATTTCCATATTTACATTATACTGCATCTTCCATATTATGAATTTAGTCTCACAATTTGTTACTAATAATTCCATTATTACGTTCATTATTATTCATAATTGGCATCAAACTTCAATAACATATAATTCTTACCTTATACTGCTACCAAGTATTATATCTTACCTAGCTTAACCTTTAGAAAAATAAGAATCTTTGTGATGCCCTTTGTATCTATTCGATGCGATCCCTAAGTACTACACCTAGATCCTCTCTTGACAAAGATTTATATCATTGTATTGATAGTTTTTAGGACTTAAGGCGTTAAACAATCTGATCTGTTCAGTTTTACCTTCTAGCGAATTTATTATACACCTATTAAACACACAGCAGAAAAACACACTCCAGTCAAAACTTAGTGTACAGTGTGCGGAGGAAAATTGATCGAACCATTATAGATGTATTTTAGGACTTATCTAGGGTTTTTTACTTTCAATGTTACTGACCTATTTTCTTTCTTTGTTTTTCAGGATGATTGTAACGATTACCAGAGAAACAAGACAAGACTTACTTTCTCTGACTTCACACATCCTCGATCGCCGATCTGCAAGAGAGACACATTGCATCGATCGACACATACCTTTGGCAATTCGACCCACGATACATCTTTTACGGACAACCAATCAACCCCCCACGGCATCAGAAGACCAACGCATCAACTGATCAGATCTTTCATAGCAAATTAATTGCTCGACACATATTGATTCATTATACGACCCCAGTCCGATCTTGTAGCGGGTTTCACCTCATCCGCTTCCACCGATAATCGATCAGACGATTGACAGCAGAAGAACGACTTCAGATAGTATGCAGGCCTCTATAATTGTGGTTCAGAATGAGAAATAGAGACTTGCGATGAACCTCAACGCTCATCTGTCGTAATGTCAGAGGTCAAATAGATAGACAATCAGGGGTATATACAGCTGGAAGCAGAAGCAGAAGCTGCACATTGCTCAACCTGAAAGCTAACCATACAGATCGGCTAGTCTCAAAGAAGCGCTATATGCCTGAACATGACTCCAGACCAGTAACTAATCAGCGACCAACAGATCTCTGCTATTTGACAATTAACTGCAAATATTCATATACCAATAGATTTGAGATCTGGCGCGTTACTTATGAGTTCTTTCACGTAGCCGTGCGCTTACCATGGTGCGATAATAGCAATCTTGACATCAATCGGAGAGTTGAGATTTTATGTGACTGCTTATAGCCCAATGGACCCGAGGAACTTCTTTCGTACTCTTGCAAGTACTACTTGCTGAAGAGAGCTATATAAGAATCTTTTTTTGCGTAACTTTCTTTGATATCGCCATGGAAACTACACAAAAAGACAGAAGAAATCCGGGAAACGACATGTTAACTTTTCACAACAGCCGTTTAGAGTCTTCAGATAGATCTGAGACTGGCATTAAGACATCCACATGTGCTACTCACTGAAGAGACTAATCACACCCATTTTCTTTCTTTAGCATAGCCTAGACAAGGTTCAACCGACAGCTAATTTTATACACTTTCTAAAGTATAATGCGACTGCAGTAATCAATGAAATAGCGAACCAGAATAATGAAGGAAGAATTCAAGCAATTGCAAGGAGCTATGAGAAAAGCCTTAAACCAAGAATTGCATGAGAAATCTCGCATCTACAGCAGTACAAACTATAGAATCTGTGAAGAAACTGTTAAGAATATCAACCTCTTCAACATAAGCAAGGAGAGATAGACGAGTAAAAGCATATAAGTTTTAAACAAAGAAACAACGTTTTTTGTCAAAGAAGAGAAGCAATAGATGCCTACTGCAAAATGACCTAATGGAATTGGAAAACGCAGAGATGACTTAGACACGTAGTCGGGCATAGGTTCTAGTAACATACGAGGAATACCAATACATATCTCCTTGCAGAGCAAGCTATATCCAGTCAGCGTATCTAGGTCAACAGGCTTAAGTTACTTTATAATCTCAGACTAGAATATCGACCCGCGCGCAGCGCGGGTGTTTGTTTTAACTTATGGGTTGAAAGACTAAATTCACCACTTGTTATATAAAGAAAGAATCACCTCATTATATAGTAATTCAGTTATTTAAAAATTTACATAATTGAAGTATATATATCATAACTCACTTATTATATTATATATATCAGATGTTTGATTAATTTCTTATATACAACCATACTGATTTATCATATTATAATAAATATTATTAGTTGAAGCCAATCTTGATGAGTAATGTATTTTCTAAACGACATTAAAATATAAATCATTTGTCTTCTATATATATTAATATTAACAATGACAAATGACTAACAAAAATTCTAATGTTAAATATATGAATACCCGATTTCGTTAGATAAAACTTTAAATAGTCAATTATAACTCTAACTTTTAATTAAATTTATTTTAAAGGTGTAAAATCACGTCGAACAAAATCTATAATAAATAGATTATACAAAAATTGAATATATACCACTATTAATATATTCGTAAATGCAAAGGACTAAATTTGTAAATAAAAATAAATATTTTATCTTTTGACTACTATCTTCTGCTTTATAAAAAAATTTAATTTTCAGATATCACCTAGTCCTTATCCGTGTTTCCCACATTATACACAAAGGTACTCAGCTCTTAACTAATACCATTATAATCACCAGCGAAAGACCTCAAATCTCCTC